>HF730301.1:0-10100 GCA_000341915.2 Megaselia scalaris
CGTCCGCCGCCGCCACACAAAAATAGAAGGTCCGCCGCCGCCGCGAAAATTTCGCGGCGCAACACCCCGCTCGCAAGTACCATCTCAGAAAGAAATTTAAATAAAGAAGAAAACTTTTTTTTGAAGGTCAGCCGCCGCTGTGAAATTTTACCGGCGCATCATCGCTTGTAGATATTTCGTTTTTATTCTTATTCTTGTTTTACTTTTTTTTATTTTAATTTATTTTTATTTTTTTATGCTTTTTTGTTATTTTTTGTTGTTTTTTACAATTTGTGTTTTTATTTATTCTTTTTTATAATTTAAATTAAGTTTTGTTTTTTAATATTTATTTTTTACTATTTTTAGATTATACTTAAAAAAAAGAAACTTTCTACTTCAGAAGCCTTTTTTTATTTTTGTTTCTTTCTTTCCCAGGCAGGAAAAATTGGAATACGTTACGTATAGTATACCAATAACCTTTTCATTTAAGCCTAGACCCTATACCAAACTTCACTCAGAGAAGAAAATATAGAGTATACCCCATAATCCAAGTGATAACCATATCATGGGTGGTCTCCATAAAATTTTGGATGCTACTTCATAATTATAGTAACCCATAATGGCATTTGCGACCCCAAATTTTATAGAGTAGACACCATAATTATGTAAAATCTCCCATATTATGGAGCATCCACCAGAATAATTATGTGCTAGAACCCATAAGTTTTGGTNATCAGTTTCAGAAGACAAATCTCCTTGTCCAACTACATAAAACGAGTATCCATGGAGATGTATCGGATGAGTTCCTTTCAAATCATTGATGACTACAATTTCAACAAGCTTTTGATATGGAAACTCGACCATTTGTGGACAAACACACAACTCTGTTGTACAATTCTGGGATTTTTCCATATCCTCTCTGCTACAAGTAAAATTGGCTAAATCCTGGCTAGTTATATTTAATAGGGAAACCATTTCGTTTGTTTTAAATTTAATATTATTCATAAAAGAATCGTTATTTTTGCTAGTCAAATGAAAGTAAAACGTTTTGGAAACATTCTCCATATCCTTTGGATACATGTACAAACTTCTCGCTTGGTAGATAGGTATATCGATGTCATTATTACGTTCAAAATCAGAATTCAATTGAACCCCATTTAGCTCATAGCTATCAAAAGGTGATATTGTCAAAGGAATATCGTCTTTATATTGTATAAGCGCTGCTTGGTACAATCCCTTACAATCCGAGTCCTTTCCTTGTACACGTAACCAATAGTTTCCTAGGGGTTGATTTGCTTTCAGCACAAAATCGTATCTTTCTCCTGATGTTAAAAGGATGGATTCCACTTCAATGGGCTGCAAATCTTCACCATCTGATTGTATCACTATAAGGGTATGGTTGTCAATTGAAACTTGTACAATGCATTGGGAGTATCCTGTAAACACTAATCGATATCGATAGAACGTTCCCTCGTCGACTTTAAACTTTGCCAATTCATCTTGATTTATATCTTTTGATGACTGATTGCGTCCTTTTCCATTAATTAGCAGATTTTTGTCCGGCCATTCATTAATGTCAAGTATTTCGTTGTCCACATCATAGAGATAAGTATATGGATTTAAATCTTTNGTGGTTGTAGATCAAATTATGCGGTTTTCCATATAATATAGATAGAGTATTATCTTAATTTACTTCTCTGAGTGTTGGTATACATTCGGTCTTCTATAAGTTTTCTTTTCTTAGCATGGCGGTTTTTCGAGCGTCTTCAATCCGTTTATAAACGGATTTGTAAAACGTATAGAAAACGCTTGAAAATAACGAATTCAATACCTAAAGAGTACTAGAGTACAGCTTTATCTTACCGATGAAAACTGCAAAACTAAAATCGTGAAGTCAAAGAACCCTTTCTGGTTGCCATCGGTATTGTGCTACTAAAGGATTCTGGTTCAAAGCTATAGATAACTCCTTTGTTAAAATTCATTAGGAGACTCAAAAAAGGTTAATAGCCATTGACTTAGGGATTCTCTTATATGGCCAACAGTATAAATTGATGATTTTGAAGAGCATAAAAAAGAAGCTTCAAAATTCAAACAAGACATTAAAAAGGCAAAGCAGGCCCCATCTTAGGGCTGGTACAAATCATGGTTATATCATGTCCTCCACCTAACTGGTTTTTTATCCTTGCAGAATCATTTTATAGGGGTGAATCCTGTTCTTTGCTTGTTGACACCTTGACAAAAACTTTCTTGTTTGGTTTATAAATCTGACCAGACTCAAACCACTACTCTCATTACAGGTTTGCCAGCACTGCTGGGGTCAGTTCTAGTTCAGTCCAAGAATCTAACAATAGCTTGGTTCTTCCATAGAAATTCTATCCAGTCTAAGTCTCAATCTTGAAAATGTTTGACTCGGAATTACAAAAGACAGTCCAGAATCTAAGAACTTAAATTTAAAAACATGAATTTAAAAAATATTAATTTTGTTTAAAGCTATTTACCTTATGTAGAAAAAGAAATATACTATTATGCATACATAAAGGACAGATTCAGGGAAACCTCTCTACATGAAGTTGTTAGAAATATAAACACTATGTGTTGGATGAGGATCTCTGCAAATAGATAAAGAAAAGATCCAGACAGTGACATATGCGGATGATGTAGTGGTATGGTACTCTCGTTTGGTTCTTGGAATTCATTCGGATAAAAAAGAACAAGTTTTCTTTACACGGCAAGAAACCACCTGTTGAAGAGAAACATTAAGGAGAGAGCTAGCAAAAGTAAGGAGCCTGCTTTTTATGCCGACTTGCGATATGCAAGACACTACTTGCGCATGCAAGACTCTTCTCTAAACCGACCCACTGGATCTTAACAGCCGTAGTGAGACCTATACCAATGTATAGACCTATAAATATAAATAGCCACAAATTTACTATGAAGGACTGTGGAGTTGTGGAATAAACATTAACGGAAAAGACAAGACGAGGTTCAGAACTGCATTTGTCGTAGTCAGAAACATTGCTATCACTTGCTTTTTATTACGAAAAAGCTAAGAATTTATTGATCAACAACTCCTGAAATAGCTGGAGGAAATAATTTAGCCCATTGCTGACGGAGAATCTTTTGAGAATTAAGAGAGAGAAAAATGTCTAAAGAAATACTACTTGGATAGTTTTGATGAACTGAACGAAATAGGAATCGCTTTTAAGTTAGACCATCGCATACAGCAGAACATCTTGAGATACTATATTGAAAACTTTTCTCATACCGATCCCGAGTACTATACATGTCCTTAGGTTGTTGTGTTTTAGTGTGGAGAACTTAAATTTTTTCAAATACAGATTCTATCAGGAATGAGCACTGTTTGTGATTTTCAAGTGTAATATACACCAGGCTGCTCATGGATGGGCAAAGTGAGATATTTAATTAATTACTTACGTAATTTACGAGTAATTGACGTAAATAAATGATTTTTTGTACTAAAGGAGTTAATTAAGCTTGTAAATTACAGACAGTGCTCATCCCTGAGGCTGCTTTTTAAATTAAATAATCAAAAATTTTAATAAAATATTCAAGCTCTTTAAAATAAAGAAAATAATTTAAGTTTTTAATTAATTTATTATTTTAAATTTCTAAATAAAATAAAAAATCTTTAATTTGAAAATCATTTATTTTATCTTCTTATTTAAAATAGTTTTCTTCTTCTTTAAAGAAGAAAATTTTAAGAAATAATATATACTTTAAATTATCTTCGTATTCACCTACCGCCTAAAGGAATTCCCGGCGCGCCGTTTGCTAAAAATTGTGTTAGTAACAGACTTATCAGCCGATTGATTTTTCGGCTCCACCCAGCCTTTGCATGGTTTAACCTTTAACGTTAATATTAGTTTAATACCTATGTATATTCATGAAAGTATAGTAAAAATGTGTATTTCAAAATATTATAAAATATAAAATAAAAATATTACAACTAAAAACGGAGGTTCAAATCCCTGCTGAAACGCTTTTATTTTTTCTTATTTTCCAACATTCCATTGCTTCCAAAAACAGTGATGACAGTTTTCTTAGAATTTTCGCGAAATATGATAAATTCCTCGCATTTAACAGTAGAATTGTTTTTTATTAGTATTTTATATCGTGTTTACATAGTTTTTGTATGTGTGCGTAATTTATGTTATTGTGTGAGGGATTTTTTAGGGTGCTTTGACACATTTTGAACCACCCTGTTTCTTTTTCTTCTTGCTGGATTTTTGTTTTGAACTTTCCAATCTAGAAGTATTAGTTTTTTTTAGAATTTATCAAATATGTCGACGACAGGCGAAAAACCCGTGAAAAAAAATATTAAAAAAGTTACAGTTTTGAACAAGGAACTTTTCGAAACAACAGGAATGCAGGAAAAACTTGCAGCAGCTCTTGAAAAGATGAAAAAAGGTAAGCACGCCAGAGCTGGCATTCGTAACCAATTTCATTCATTGAAATTGTTTTTGCTTCGATTCCAGAAAAACCCGAGCCTTCAATGTCGAAAGATGGACCTGCCCCAAGTAAACCAACTTCGACAGAAATTAAGCAGCTATTAAAACGGAAAGTTGAGGAAAGAAAGTTGGCTGCCACACCACCACCACAAAACACACCTCCTGGAACTAAAAAAGATGAACAAAACTGAATCGACGGAGACCTGAACCGGCGAAAGTGCCACGAAAGTCAGCTGCTACAAGACAGAAAATTCAGGAGCAAGTTATTCAACCAGCTCATTTCAATTACGTTGAAGCACCCGTTCCAGCACCAATTGTTAAACAGGAACAACATATACAGAAACAACAATTAGCTGTACCTGTTTCAGTGCCTTCTTCTTCTTCGACTTCAGAAATAAATGAACCATCACCTTCGAATCAATTCTATGAATATTCCTCCTACGTGGCACAACCCCAACCACCACCAATTCATGCTTCAACTCAAGAAATCCACCCAATAAGCATAAGTTATACCGAGAACGAGCCTGTGCTGAAGAATATCCCAAATACAATGATTCTTCCAATGGTCATGGAACAGACCTACGATCCAATTCCAGAAACCTTTGATGAAGGTACAAGAGAAAGCACGTACTCCAATGAAGTGAATGAAGAAGGCGAGGATGGAGTGAATTTCTTGAATAGTATGTTTGCAGGGATTTCAAACCAGAACTCAAATGATTACAGTTCCTCGGATGAAGAGGAAGATGGTCAGGAGGCTCAGGATTATGACTATGATATGGGAGAAGACTATGGATATGAGAATTCCAGAGGAGTCGAATACACAATACGTGAAATTGATGAGACTAAACCGGCAAGACCGATAATTTTGGAAGAGAAGATTCTGGCCGATAATGAAAAGTTCTCGGCAGATTGGGTTGACAAGATTGTTAAAACCGAAGTTAAGACTGAGCCTAGTGATTACAACTTTTATCAGCCGCATGATCAATATGGAACGAGTTCTTCACACCATGAAGCATCTTCTTCACAGAAGTTGCTGTTGAGGAAAGAAAGTGGTGAGTATGTGTTTGTGAAATGCTATATTTAAACATTTGAAATGTTCATTAAAAATGAGTAAATTTATAAATGTAAATTACCGACAATTCATATTATTGAAAAGTTCACAAAATTTCATTTTTTAAAGAACATAAACAAAACAAAAATATTTTAAGTCAATAAAACTTGTTATAATTTTCAGCTGCTCCGAAAAAATCGGCGCCACAAATTAAAGAACCCGTTCATACAGTAACAGAACCAGTAATTCAAGCTCCATTCTCATCTGAGGAAATCCCAATGGAGCAAGATCCAGCACATTCTTTTACATCTCCTACAGAAGAAATTCAAGTTGAAGAAGCAGCAGTAAAAGACCAAAAGCCCGTTCCTCCAAGAAATCGTAGACCAAAACCAAAAGTGAACTTGGTACAGCGAAATAAACCTAACTTGCCACAATCACGGAAACCGAAAGTAAATCAGTCAAAAAACTTGAGCACTCAAATATCAGAGGAACCTCCGCCAACGGAGTCGTCCCAAGCGAAGAAGACTGCAACAACAACAATTGCAACAACTCCGACTCCACAACTATCGGAAACGATTCCCAAATCTGATAATCAGTCTTTTTTTGAAAATTCCGAAATTTCACCGCACCGGAAGAAAGTTGACACCATAGATCTAACAGATCCTGATGAAATTCCATTGTCTCAACTTTCAAAACAAAAAAGTTCAGACAAGAAAAAAACTCCCAAAAGAAAAGCACAAACTGGAAATCAAACATCTATTAAGAATTTTTTTACACCTCCAAATTCAAAATCGAAGAAAGCTAAAAATGAATATGATTCTGAAGAAGAATTACCTGGATTTGACAATAATACTGACCAATCGTACAATTATCTAATTATAGAAGATGAAATCCCAGAATCTATAGATATGTCCTTAGATACATCGAACCTACGACGAACAGAACCAACTCCTCCACCTCTGGGGAATATTAGCTGCAAGAAAAAGGTTGACACTACAAAGAAAACCAATGTTAAAAAGAAATCAGCTCCACAAGCTACAAAGCTGGGTCTCCAAACTTTGGCTAAAAATAATAAACCTTCTCCAGTAAAACAGAAGTTGACAAAAACTATTCATCCATATTTGTTGCTGGTCAAACACAGGAAAACTTTGGACGATCATCCTGAGGAGTTTCAACCTGTGAGGTTGTGGACTGCAAACCTGGAACAGTGCAATGTGGATTCTGTGGTGAAATATCCTATTCCAATGAATGGCTTTCCCATTTAGAAACTCATTATGGAGTTGGATGGAAAGTTGGAGAGCCTGATGAGGTAAGGTTTTCAAGCTATTACTATTTGTAGAACAAAATTTTGGAATATATAGAAAAGTTTGGCTGTGAAATGTAAATACAAATACACGTGCTTCGTATCTAATTTTGTTACTGACCTGACTCAATATCTTTTAAAAATATATTTAAATTACTTTTGTTACAAATTTTGGGTGATGTTAGATAGCGCATTGGCTAAGACCTTGGAGACGTGTTGTGAAGATCGCGGGATCGAAACTCGGTGCTCTTATGAAACTTTTTTTTTATTTAATGTTAAATATTTTTTCTTAAACTTTTATTATTCACAGATTTTATACTGAGTTTATATAGTTTTATTAACATTATTATTGTACATTTTTTTAAAAACTTGAAATGTTTCAATTTTGATAAGAAATTACATTTTTATTCATATAATGAGATTCTTTTATATGGCGTACAGTGTATGATTCCTAAGTTTTTGATCAAAGGGGTAAAAGTTCAAATCTCATCGAATAATATTTTTTATGCGGTCATGTTAAATTTAATTTAAATTGTTTTAGTTATTTTTTGGGGGGGGGGACGATATCTGGTACCTCTGCCCTAAAGAACCGATCTATGACAGTTCTCATAGCAAGTCTAATACTTAAGCCCTACATATTCTACCTACGACAGTCCTCAAACTAAACCTTGGTCATTGGGCCAAAGACCGATTACAGCCTTTAGAAGAAATCACGTACATCTTCCACGAAGAAACGACAGAATTTAAACTTGTACTTCTACCAAAAGGTATGAATGCCCTCTATACAAACCTTTTACTTCTGCCTCAAAGAAGCGGCCTATGACAGTCATCAATCTACATCTGGCAATTTTGGACAAAAGAACCGGTCTATAGCAGAACTCTAACTAAATCTTGTACTTTGCACAACAACAAAAAAAACAAACCTCGATACAAACCTTATACTTCTGCCTCAAATAACTGGCATGACAGTCATCAAACTTATCCGGTACTTTTGTACCAAAGAACCGACCTATGACAGAAATATAAATAAATCTTGTACTTCTGCACAAAAAAACACCTGTGATATTTATCTAACGATATCTAGTACTTCCGCACAAAGAAAACCAATCTATGATAGTTCTCAAAACAAATTTAATACTTAAGCTCTATAAAATATACATATGACAGTTCTATTACAGCCTTTAGAAGAAATCATGTACATCTTTCACAAAGAAATCGAAATCTTGTAGTTCTACCCAAAGGAGTGTCCTATTAAAGTCCTCTATACAAACTTTATACTTCTGCTTCAACTAACTGACATGACAGTCATCAAACTACGTCTGGTACTTTTACACCAAAGAATCAACCTATGATAGAAATTTTAATAAATCTTGTCCCTATGTCGAAAAGAACTTTCCTATGACAGTCGTCAAACTAAATGTTGTTGGTCCAAAAAACCTAACTATGAAAAACCAAAACTAGTACTTCTGCCCCACATAATCTACCTATGTCAGTCCTCAATATTGGAGTTCGGCTCCAAAGACTTATGGCAGCTTTTAGAACCAATCATGTGCATCTGCCACAAGGAAATGAAAGAACTTAAACGAAATCTTGTACTTCTACCCAAAATATCGAACTCTGAAAGTCCTCGAAACAAATCTTGTACTTGGGCCTCAAAGAACCGACCTCGGACAGTCATCGAACGATAGCTGGTACTTCTGGACCAAGGAACCGATCTATGGCAGTCCACAATCCAAAATTGTGTACTCTTAACAAAAAGACCAGTATAAAATAAAGTATGTTTTCCCTTCTTCCTGTCTGTACCCAAGGAACAAAGAAATAGAAGGACAAACCGACTGTTCTTTTTATCTTTATAAGATACTAAAATAGAAAATCTAATCCTTTAAAATTTCATAGAAAATTATATTTTGTAAATGAAAATTATTTTTTTACAGTCTATATTTATTTTTATTATTTTATTTATAAACAATATTGTCTTTAAAGACTTCTAGAAATGAACTGATAAAAATATTGGAGAACATCCAAAACAAAGAGCTCTTATCAGAAAGAATTACTCACATGACCCAAAATAATCACACCACTCACTCCATGACCTAACCAATACAATGAAACGTCCTTGACCAAAAAGTGCATTTTTTGGCAACCTTTGGATTTTTTAAAAAGGATGTTCAAGAAAATTTTTTTCTTTTCATTTTTTCCAGAATCAAGAAAAAGTTAAAATTTAGCTTAACATTTTTCCAAAAATCTTTCAAAATGGCAAATTTTAAAAATAAATAAAAAAGAACTTTACCTTTAACAGCAATCATAGAATCTTCCGCGCCCACTTGTCTCAATTCGAACGCCTTTCGCGTTGCGTATCCCAGCACATCACTAACAGATCGTCGTCCCAGACTGAATTATGGCCGCCCTTTCCTCCCTGAACTTAAAGAATCTGTAAAAGTGGGGGATGTTTTGTGGCCTAATTTGTCTCTGTAATTGAAGAGAGAGGAGAATCTGCCGGAAATCAGTGATGCAGTTTCTGTTGCAATTGCAGCAGATCGAGAATGGGAGCGAAAGAATATTGTTACGCAATTCGAGATTGCAGGCGAATGAGTCAAGACGAGAAGAGACGCATCGATCTTCGAGACTGCACTGAAAATGCATCAGAAAAGAATTTTGAAAAAGTGGAAAAGAACACAATGAACTTTTCCGTGTAAACAAAGAGGGCTCGAGTTTTGAAAGTGCATTTATTCCAGAATCGATTTGTTTGTAGGCGCGGTTGTTCTTTTTTTTCGAAAATAAGATTTTGAAAACTTTTAGTTGGGAAACAAAATTAAAACTCACCTCCTCCGCCTGATTCGATTCCCGACTCTTCCATGGCTTTTGTTTTTTTTTTCTAATTCTATTGGATTTGTTTCACAAAAAACACACACGCACTTTTTTTCTGAATTCTAGTTTTTTCCAGATTTTTGGAATCTTTTGCTAGGCTTTGATTAACTGACAATGAACCATTTCTAGGATATTTTTGTGCTGACAGATTCTTCCTCAGAAAAAAAATTTCACTTTTTTCTTCTTCTTCGTTACAAGAAATGGATGAAATTCGACATCGACTTTGCACGGTTTAGCATGCAGCCGGATGAATTCCAATTAGACATTGTTGGTACTAAGATTTATTCAACATTTGATTGAAGAATGTTCTTGCAGACGAGGTGTTGCGCCGAAAACAATTTCCGCCGCCATAACCATATTTTTGACTCCGCCGCCACAACCGCGGCGTATGAAAGTTTTTTTCTTCGGGGGGGGGGGGGGGGGGGGGGGG
>HF730405.1:8300-19800 GCA_000341915.2 Megaselia scalaris
CCCCCCCCCCCCCCCCCCCCCCCCCCCCCCCCCCCCCCCGATTTCTTCACAGATAGGTGGAAACAGCGCCAGAATCGGTTTTAGGCAACTTTTTTTCACTTTTCGTAAAGCTTTACGTTACGTTACGGAAGAAAATGTCACGTTAAGCAGCAATTTTCTACTATTAGTGTCCTATATTGTATGTAATGCTCTCTCGCCACAAAATATACCTTTTTGGAAAGGTCGTGATCTCAGGAATAAGAAAAATTGACAAGGAAGAAATTTATGGACTAATGGATGATTTTATGCTTCTATGGCTACGGCAGTATTCACCTTTTTGGAAAAGTGGTGACACCATTGAAGCTGTAAGGTCGAAATTCGGTTCAGAGGTGTCCTATAGGAAGGTTCATGCTATGGACTACTCATTTTTACATATGTAATCAATATTAATTACATAATGTAAACAAATCTACAAAATACACCAGAATGAAGGTAAGAATTTAAAATTTTGCACAAAGGACCGTAATAGAAAAGCCCAAATTTTACATATACGTTTTTTACATATGTAATTAATATTTATTACAAAATATTAAAACAAACTAAATAACCCCCCCCCCCGTAAATAACTGATATTTTGTATTGAAGGAGTTAATTACTTACGTAAATTACGTGTAAATTACACTTGTAAATTACGTAAATTACATGCAGTTCCCATCCCTGCCCATCCCTAAAAAATATAATTCATAGTCGTTAAATAAACTACATTACTTACAACAGCGAAAAGGAATAGCATATAGAGCTATTGTTTACACATGTAATCAACTTATTTATCAAATTTGATAATTACATAAGTAATTAACTCAGATCATATAAAGTATCAATATTCACATACATTACATTATTTACTTACATATATAAGCAAATTTTATTTATTGATTGCGACTTTCCAAAGGATACATTTTTATTGATTTCATGTGTAATCAACGTTTCTTACATATGAAACCCAAGAACGCACTGAAATAAATCTAAATATTATTTCTGACATGTGTATTAAATTTTTCTTACAAAAAGTACAAAAAATAATTTTAATGGAGTTACGGAAAATATATTAATTACACAAATTTGCTAATTAAAATAGTATTTTTACATATGTAATCAACATGATAATTATAACATCTTTCATTTAAAATATTAATATATTTCATTAAAATTGCAAAACAGTTAATAGCCAAATAGCCAAATAGAATAGATATATATGTAATCAACATAATATTTACATGTGTAATTTATTTTTGATTCCCTAAAAGATCGTAGACATAAATGGGCAAAGCGGGGTATTTAGTTAATTACGTAATTTACGTCTGTAAATAACTGAATTTTTACATTGAAGTAGTTAATTACTTAGAAATTTACATGTAAATTACTTATATTACAGATAATTCTCACTCCTGATTGTAAAACTAATGTGTCTTAAGCACAGTTAATTTTTTACATATTTTTTTTACATATGGAATCAATATGATAATTACATGTATACTTAATTCTTTTCATATAAAATGTTAATTGATTACATAAATTACATTTAATTTTGACAAATTTATAAGTAAGTTACACAAATAGTTATTTATTTACGTTAATTACATAACTTTTATCTATAAATTACACATACATTAATTATCATCCATAAAATATTGTGTATACATATGTAAACAATATTTCTGATGTAATGTATTTTTTTTTTCAATTCATTAAAACAAACATAGCTTTGTCTCTTTCTAATATTGTCATTATCACAAACCAGTTGTGACCAAGAAAGAGATATAAATATACCTGTTTGTGTTATCAGGGTCAGTATGAGATAAAAAAAGACGAATATATTTATATATGTGTTATATCTATTTCATATCTAGAATGTTTCATCGTTTTAACAGCGCCATCTATCTACAGTTTTCTCTGTTTTCAAATTTCCATATATAACTTATTATTTTGTTTATTATGTTTGTCTTTCTTTTATGTTTTTGATCATTTTTTGAAATACGTAATATATTTTTAAATTTCTATTGTTTGTAATCGTAATATTAAAAAAATTATATTTAATAAAATATTCAATACAAAAGCCTCAAGAAAACTCTCTCAGTGTCTTAAAACTAATGCATATAAGGTGTTTTCGAAATGTAACATGCGGATTCAGATTGATTGCAACTGCAATTATGCATATGCAATTGGATGGTTTGAAGTTGCGGGCCTTCTAGAAAAGCACGCACTTTCCTTGACCCTTATTTGCACTGTATCTAAAGTGAATAAATTATATTCGCATATTATTTTTTCTACTTACAAATGAAATCAGTTAAAATTCCAACAACTAATATTTTTCTAATAGTTTTTTTCTACATTTTTTTTAAATTGCTTTACTAGAATGGGGTTGGGGGTAGTTAGATAGTGTTTCTAATATAAAATTACCTCAGAACAAAGTAATGAAAAGTTTCAACATTGTCGGAAAATCACTTAATGATCTTTTATATACTTTTATAGAAAAGACATTTCTCTAGCATTTGAATAATTACCAATCAATTTAATAATCAAAAGATAGTTCTCATAATTGAGATCCACATAATTCTCCGCCCTTCAAAGCACATCTCCCAACATTGCCGACAAATGTTGCTAAAATGCCTTTTTGAAGCCTGAGACAATCAAATTTTATTTGTAAGAATATAGATAGATTTGAAACAATTTAAGTAAACGACATTAATTTAATGTCTTTCGCATAAATAGTCTATAAGATATTTCCAATAGTGTTTCGTTTGTAGCTAAGTGCCAGTTCGCTTTGCATGCAATTTATTGGGAAATTTACTACACAAAAAATTTAAGCGATAAAACGTATGTAGCCGGAGGGAAACATATTTACGCACTAGGCAAAAAACATTGATGTCGAAAACAACAGCACTATTAGATTAGCCAGCAGAGACAACACCCCAACTTGTCAGAGATGGTGAACTTTAAGTATGAAATTTGCAATTACATTACAAGAAATTGAAATATATATGAGAGTTTTAGTCTGTAATTGAAATGTAAAAAATATGTCAAAATCAAGCCAGTTCTGATTTCTGCAATGCAACTGCTGCAGAAAAGCTCAACACTAATTCTCTTTCAATTAAAATGCGTGCGTGGCGTATTTAATGGATAGAAGTAATGATTCAGTTTCAATTCAAATATTATTACTAAATGGATTGATTTATAAACTTTACACTATTAGAAATGATTGCTATTAAATTTAATTTGAATTTATTACTGGCAGCATATTTGATTTCATATTTTTATTACACATATTTTTCTATCATTTCGTCCTTGGAACTTTGTAAGCGATTTTTGAGAAGTTAGTGTTGATTGTTTACTGAAAATAAGTTATTCGAGTGTCAATTTTGGAGCTGTGGGAGGTTTATTGGATTTTATTACTATTTTATGTCTTTTTATTGTAATTCTATAAGAATTTATGTCTGTTTTTGGAATTATTGCCTGTAATTGATTGAGTATTTTTAGAAGTCAAGTAAAGAATATTGCCGACAAAAGTTTTGGTTACAGTAAACATTGCCGGCAAAAGCTTTGGTAACATTACAACATTGTCGAGAAGACATAGTGGAGCTTTATGCAATTATTGTGTAATTTATATTTTTGGCTATATTTCTGGAAATATTTTTATTGTTTGCAACAAAATCGAGAAGCAAGTTTGCCTACAAAAAGTTTACAACATAGCCGATTCATTCCCTTGATACTTCTTAAAATTGATTTATATCTATTTACACAAACTTTTTAATATAATAAATAATAAAAAAACAGATGGCAAAATATTTACTGAGGAATTGACTATAGTCATAATTATAAAACACAACATTGCCGAGAAATGACTTTTGATGCTTAACTTAAGAAATTCCTCAATGTTATATTTCTTAATAGTGATGGTAACATACATTTTTTACTGTAAATATTTTGTATTTAATTCGAAACTTACCGAAAAATAGCTTTATTGACAAAAGCATTTTAACTTACAACATTGCCGACTAATCTCTTTATTGACTTTTGAATTATTATAGACTTTCATATTATATTTTAAAAGCAAAGCTGTGAAACTAGAACGAGGTTTCCGACTATTTCTATCTAAAAAATTACTGAACATTGCCGAGAAATAACTTTGAGTGTTTCATATAATTATGTAAATTCTATTATTTATATGTTTTACATTGCTTCAATTAATGAAGCCAAAGTTGTTTTATTTTTTTTCAAAAAAGTTAAGATGTTAAACAATTAGTATAGAAATTTAATTAACACCATTGCCGACTTCTCTCTTTGGAGCTTCCTTAATGTTTTCCCAAAAAAGTGAAAATCAATCAGGAAATAATATTGCCGACAAACATTCACAACATTGCCGACTTATAGTTTTTATTAACATTTAATTGTCTGTCTTTGCCTCATGATTTGTTACAAAATTATTTTTTTTTAATTTATAATGTTTTGAGTTACATTTTAATAAAGGATGTAATTATTTGGGCTACCAAATGGACCGTTTTGGGAGGACTAGTCTTTCTTTTTAACTGTAAAACATCCCTCCTACTTCTTTAAAAATATGGCAAAAGTCCTTCTTTTTGTAATATGGGACTTAGAAAGATGCCGATGTTCTCTGTCGCAGAAGACAGGAACGAACATTACCAACAAATAGCGAATCCTTGTGCTATTATTTAATAGTATTCACATTATAACCATTACTTGGAAGTCTACTGAAAATACTTCCAGTACACCAAATTCAATAAAAATCCATTCAATCTCTTGATTCCATTATCAAGAATCTATCAATTCGTTAAAAACTCAAAGCAGGCATAAGAAATCATTATCAGTCTAAACAAGTTCAAAGATTCCATATATATTCTAAATCCAGTCAAATTATTTCCAATGAAATCCTTCAACTTGAGAATTCCAGCCGGGAATCCTTTTTTCCTGGATCCAGTACATTTGAAAGTCTTTCAGTCCAATTAAAAAAACTGTGTCTCGTGTAAACATCCTTTGAATAATTAGAATTTATTTTCTAAACAAATATTGAAAACTATATCAATAGAATCAATATCATAAGAACACTGAGAAAATCTTTTGAGAATCTAATATGATTTGTAAGTGTCCTTTGGATGAAAAATTTAATGACGTAGAACCTAAGAATTTTATTTAAAAATAATTTTTTTCATGGATGGGAAAAGCGAAGTATTTAGTTAATTAATTACATTATTTACATGTAATTAACGTTTACAAAATACGATATTGACGTAAGTAACTAAAATTTTGTATGAAACTAGTTAATTAAGTAATTTACTTGAAAATTACGCTTGTAAATTACCTAGATTACAGACAGTGCCCATCCCTGACTTTTTTTTTATTTTAATTCCCAAATATAGTCCTCTTAAAAGCCTTCTAAATCCTCCTTTTTTGAATCAAGAGTACTAATTTTAAAAATAAAACAGTTTGTATCCCTAGTAATTCTAGAATGAAATTCTCCGACTATAATAAGCCCATAGCGTAGTGTGTAGAGCATCCGCCTTGCATACTGAGTTTCAGCGTTCAAAGTTGACTTCCATCAAGTTAATAATTCGAACAATGGGAAACAGCATAGACGCTGTTGCTCTCACAAAATAAACTTAACGACGATCATACTCTCTAACTCATGCCAAATTGAGTACATTTCATAATACCTTCAGATCGTGGAAAGAATGGAAAGCGAAATAATACACTCCATTCTCCCCTGAATCAAGCTATTGGTTCATTATGGAAAGTGTTTTTTTATAGCACAACATTGCCGAAAAGGCACTTTTGGTGTTTTATCGTCAATTTACTAGCGGCATCTGTAGCAGAAAATTAAAAGTAATTCTAAATATGAAAAAAAAGTCCTAAAACAGTCTGAAAATTTCTTTCAATACTCTAAATCTAAATCCATCTAACAAAACATGACATTTTCACTCCTCAATTTCAACAAAATTGTCTAATAAAAATTGTCAAGAGGGTCTTGATCTGCGTCAAATCAATCGAATATAAATCACTCAGAAGTTGAGCCCCTTCTCAAGCCATCTATCAATCCATACTTAATTCCATACTTAAAGCTGATATTCCTAAAGGCTTTTGGGCGTGTGTTGCAAAAGGCATATCCAAGTTGGTAAACTTAAAGTATAGGTTTTCTATCTCGGCTAGGAAAATATGGAAACAAAATAATTTAGTTTAGTTTTAGTAAATAGTATGTTTGCTATACGCACAGTATCTAAAAAAAATAATTTAGAAACAAAATATGTACGTCAAATAAAGTATATATTAGATAGCAAAGTATTCCAACCTAGCGGAACACGCAATATTGGTTTTCACGTCAAAAGTACCAAAGGCAAATAACGTGCATTACCATTTTATTAACATTTAACTAACAAATAGTTCCTGACTTGATCAATAGAGTGGTTCTGGAATACTTTTCAAACTTTTAGGAGATTTATCTGATTTTTATAAAAGAAAATTAAACATGAATACATTTCATGTACTTACAGTTTTTTTTAAACAATTTTCTAATTTCATCCTATATTATCAAGGTTTTTAACAAATTAGAGGAAAAATAAAATAATGTTGATATACTTTTTTTAAAGATATATCTTGTTTATATAAATTTGAATTCAAATTAAATTTTGTCTGTAAATTAACATTTGAATAACAAAAAATAATATATTTTCCTAAAAATATTTTTAATAAATTTGTTTGAAGAAATGAACACTAAAAAGGTAAAATTCCAAAAATGGAAACATTTCCAAATTAATCGTTGTTTTAAATTTTTTTAAAATTCCTGAATTTATACATATTCAAAATAACAGACAAAAAATAGTAAATAACATTTATAACATATAAATATAATATTAGTTACAAAATATATCTGCAAGAGTCCAAAATATAAGTTATTCCCTTACAGATCTATAACAGTTTCAATTATGTTATGCACTCAAAGAAAGACCCATTTTTTCTATGCATACAGTATAACCCCCCCCCCTTTTTTTTTTTTTGGGATCCTTATTTTAATATTTGTGAGTAATCCAAACTAAATTCATTAATGACAATTTCTGTAAAACAGTAATCCTTGTATTTTACAGACAACACCCTGAAAACCTATCCACCCTACACAAACAAATCTCTGCCTTGTTCTTCAACCTACCGGAAGAGTTCATGGTCGCTTCTTGTTAAAGGGTATCTATCTGTACTTTGGTCGGTTCCTTCATTCTCTATCCATCTATGAAAGTGTTTAGCTGCGTATTGGTGCGGGACGATAGACAGGTCGTCGTGCCTTCGACATGAAAAAATCGTGATTATTCTTAATTTAGGCTTATTTAAAAGTGACGAGGGAACAAACGGTGACAAGCAACACTTCCACAAAGTGAACATAGATTAATTTCCTCCTTTAAATGCGCGACATACGCGCGTTGTTTGCATTTAGACGTCTGCATTATATCCTTTCTATTTGTTTCTCGTTCTCCTTGGGTGTCGAGAAGTTTCTACACATATTATTTGCATTAGACATCGACAAGTGACTAACTAACTAAGGTACATTGTAATATTAGCAACTAATCAATCAAATCAAGTTTGTCTGAGAGACAAGAATCACGATGGGTAAGAAGTTCTGTTTGAATTTGAGGAGCATATAATTATAATGAAAACTTTTGGTATCGTTGACTTTTGTTTTTAGCAGAGTTACCATTTGTTTGATATCTTTGAATATAAACATTTCTTTTATCACACAACATTGCCGAATGGAAAAAAGGGATTTTTGAAGCCTAAAGTACAACAAATGGACAAATTTGTGTTGCATTCATATCATAAACATGTTGCAGGAAATTTCGGTTTATTCTAATTGAAAGTATCATGATGGTAATTTGGTTCTTATGTATAACATTGCCGATAATTTTAAAATTAATTTTGATAAGATTTTATAATCTTTTTAATTGACAGTTTCATGATATTCTCTTTATATTTCCATAAACATTGCCGAACATCATTTTTGATGCTTTTCAACTTTAAAGCTGAAAATGATAGTAACTCTTATAATATTTTCAAACAACATTGCCGAACATCATTTTAGGAGCTCCCTAATTTTAAGATTTATTTTGAATAATACTATTGCTTTTCTTCTTACAACATTGCCGTTAAATGTATGTAGGCACTTTTTAGTTCAAAATATTTTTTTCTTGAAATATCATTAAATAATTGCCGGAAATAAATTTTAGTTTTTTTCTAATTGAAACTTTGTTCTAATGTATAACATTGCCCACAATTTTAAAATTTATTTTGATAATTTTTTTTTTTAATTTTTCCAATTGAAACAGGCGCGGATCTAGGAAAAATTTCAGAGGGGGGCAACTGAAATAAAATTTTAAAGCTCGCGCTAGCGAAATTTTTTGAACTTATATGAGTAATTTTTAGCGAAAATTCGCTATTTAAGAAAAAAAAAAGTCAATATGCTCGCGCTAGCGAAAAATTTTGAATATTTTTGGAAGAAATATATGAAAATTTGCTTGAATTTTTCCGTCCAGAGGTAAGTGCACCTGTTGCCCCCCGCTAAATCCGCGCCTGAATTGAAAGTAACTTTTATGATATTTCCATACAACATTGCCGAACATCATTTTAGGCGCTCCTCAATTTTTAACTACTTTTTGAATAATACTATTGCTTTTCTTCTTACAACATTGCCGTAAAATTTATTTAAGCACTTTTTAGTTCCAAATATTGTTTCTTTACAATTTTATATATATGAATACACAGTATTACTCATAATCCAAGACGATTCCTTATGTTCCAAGATACTACAGAAGTTCTACCCACAGTATGACACACCAAAGAATGTTCGATTCTGTTCATCATCCGGAAGCTCATGGTTATTTATTGGGTAATGCTGAAAATGCAAATTCCTAATAAATATTGAACAACGAGTATTATGCACTTCAAGTTCGGTTAATGATCTTCCTTTGTTGCGTAAACTAAGCAACAAATAAAATACAAAAATTTTTGTTGCTGCTATTTTTGTCTATTTTCTAGTTTTTGCTGCTTTTTCAGTATTGTGAAATGTGAAATGAGAGAGAAAAGATCGTTCGTTTATTCTAAAAACTTGTTAGCTGACAACAATATTATCCTTGACCGAAAAAAAAATATAAATATATAAAATAATCTTACATATCTAAAAATTATTATTATTAAATTTTTTGTTGTCGTTGTCGTGCATTTTGTATATCTACATCATATGTATATACTTTTTGTTTAAAATGAAATTTTTTAATTTGTAATTATAATTTCATTCCAATAGTTAGTCGATTGAAATTTTAATTTCTAATGTCAATAATCTGAGCTGCTCGTTCGTGAGAGGTTGAAGGAAGAACATTTTGAAGTATTTCAGGTTTTGCTTTACGATTATTAGAAACGAGTTTTTTTGGGATTGATTTGTTTGCGAAAGTTCTGGATGGCTTGAAATATTTATTATTGACAATATGTTTAATAATTATTTTTAATTTAATGATTCTTTGGAATTCTTTTTAGTAATATATGTACGTAACTCTCCTTGCTATCTTTGACGTGGTAATGTTGAAACACCTTGCATAGAAACCGGCAATGTTGGGAAATAATTTGATTTAATTGAATATTAACCGGCAATGTTCATGAAAACATTGAAATTGTTTTTGAGTCGGAAATGATACATATTTCACAGAAACCGTCAATTTTGGACAATTATTTGTTTTATTGAATGATTTTGATTTTGAGCTCCAAAAGTGTTTTGTAGAGATCGGCAATGTTCATGAAGTCGGCAAAGTTTCACGTTTTCTATTATATATGTAAAATTGCTAATCTTTTAAGAAAAGCTAATTATAAATTAAATAATTAAATTACTCCCATTCTATTATCTAAGAAAGTATATACCACCATTCCCATTATATATAATTTACTTCTTTGAATAGTTAAAAGCATGAATATAAATCTTTCAATCAAAGTAGCATCCCAATCACGTAAAAAGACCATTTCTTATACTAACCACAACAACACCTTCCATCCAACCGCAAATCATGCAAAACGAAATCACCAGTCCAGCCATCTCAAATCACTTTCAATCCATCTGCTGGTCCGAGTCCAAGCTATAAATTAATTACAAATTTCGCACTACAAGCGTAAGGCGCAGAAGTATCAAGTTGAATCTGGAAGTCATTTAAATGTGGCTCTTTTACAAGCTAAGAAACATACACAAAATAAGTATATGAACTAAGTAACAATCTGCAGAAAAAAGTCGAGCTGAGAACTTCAAAACTGAATCTGAATCTAAAATATCTAAAAGAAAAGCTAAAACCGGTTAAATAACAACAAATCAATGATAATTTATGAACCCTCCGCGGCTTTTCTTCCTTCAGCTAGCAGAAATTTGTTGCTGCTTCTACTGCTTTTAATATTAGCCAGATCAGAGTTTGTTATGTTTGCTACAAGTTGCATAGTTAAGATAAATTCCACCTGTCTGCTGAACGTTAAAAATCTGTTGAAAGAATTTTTGCTTTTCCGGTTTTTAGGCTTCAGTTTCTCATCATCATCTTTTTTTGTTTTACTGATGTGGAGATTCGAGCACTTTGCCGATTTTTGTGGTATTTACTTTTAAAATAGTTGAGGGTATTTTTTCGATAAAACTCTTACCGTGACTCTTATCTAGTTAATAGTCCCTGGAAAGATTTTTTCTACTTTTGGAGCAAATCAACTTCTTTTGAGTCCTAATACCGTATTAAACTATCTACTTCTATTTAAACGGCATTACAGGGAACACTCAACTGAACCACAGGATACATATTTGTCAGCAGACCTGTTAGATTGACTTTTCGGATCTACCCAGGGAAATGAAAATAATCGGCTGGTACCTAGATGCGACTTAAGTCGATTGCTTATAAAATTTTGAGAGAAAAAGAAGATGAAAACAATTACAACAAAAAATTTTTCGAATAATGTAAGAAGGTAAGGCGAACAAAAATATCGGTTTCGTCTAGCAGTTTTATCAGAAAAATTTCGGCTGTAAATCACCTTATTTCAGCGCACCTAACAGGTCTGTTTGTCAAATGACTCGACTGCTTTTTTCGACTTTGGCTATGGCTTATATTGTTTGTCGACTGAGATATATTGTCGGTAATGCAGTCCAGACTTTTCAGCCGATGGATTTTTTCGGCTCCACGCAGCCAAATGAAAATAATCGACTGGAGCCTAGATTCTCCTTAATTCGGCTGATGAAAAAATACATGGAAAAAAAAGAAGAAGAAAAGAATTACAACAACAAATTTTCGAAAAATGTATGAAGCCGAATCAAGAAAAATCTAAGGTGAACAAAAAATTTGGCTTTGGCTAGCCGCTTTTTTAGAAAAAAATAGGCTTCGGCTGTAAATCGCCATAATTTCGGCTCACCAAACAGGTCAGACTTGTCAGCCCCCCCCCCCCCCCCCCCCCCCCCCCC
>HF730405.1:19860-34711 GCA_000341915.2 Megaselia scalaris
CCCCCCCCCCCCCCCCCCCCCCCCCCCAATACAAAACTTAAGAAAAGAAAACAATTACAACAACAATTTTACCGAAAAATGTATGAAGCCGAATAAAGAAAATCTAAGGCGAACAAAAATGTTGGCTTCGGCTAGCTGTTTTTTTTGACAAACTTCGGCTTCGGCTGAAAATCACCTTATTTTCGGCTTAACTAACAAATCTGGTCTGCATCAGTCGATTAAATTTTTAGTAAACCAGGCTTGTCAGCCGATTGATTTTTCCGGCTCCACCCAGCCAAATGAAAATAATCGGCTGGTGCCTAGATTTGCCTTAATTGGACTGATGAAAAATTAAAAGGGAAAAAAGAAAAATGTATGAAGCCGAATCAAGAAAATGAAAGGCGAACAAAAATATTGGCTTTCAGAAAAAATCGCCTTATTTTCGACTCACGTGTCACGGAATTAAAGTTTTCTTCTTTCCTTCATTTTCTACCTGGGATCGTAATCAAGAATTTGTATAAAAAATACATTCTAATTAAACACAATTCTTTTAAAATTCGTACTAATCAAGCATTAAAAAAAAACTAAAAGATAAAGAACGCCGATTTTCTACTCGGCTCAACTTATTTCTGTCAACCTTTTCAGAACAGGCGGCAACGAATTCGTGTTTTATTTTACTAAAATGGCAATCTTGTTTAGTTACTGAAATAAGCCGTAGTCGACCGTCGCCGCCAATATTCTAGCATGCGTCGGACGTCGCCAAAATGTCGCGACTTAGATGTCGGTTACCGACTTTCACATCTTCTTCTTGAAAAACTTTAGCAATTTAAACGGCATTACCTGGCATGAACTTTTTTAGAAAATTTTAGTATCGTATTTTTCAAAAAAATAAAAAATGTAGCCAAGAAATTTTCTTCAGTATAATTGTGTAGTTGCTTGTTGCAGCACTCATGATATTTATAATTTTTATTGGGGAGAAGCGGAAGATGCGCAATCCAATCCAATCCATAAACGATCGATGATGGCTGCTGAAATTACATAAGTTGAAGAGCTCATCCTTCAAATGAAACTCGCTTTTTATTATTTCTTGTTTCGCTTTCTGCCATTGACTGATTGACTCAAATCATGCGAATGGACATTGCGCAAGGTCCTGGAGGGTATTTTATTTATAGATCGTTGTTTCTGATGAACCTATTCAATTTAGTTTTGTAGAAAAGTTTTCTTGTTATAAATTTATTTTTAATAAATGCTTGTAACAGAAATAATTGAGAAATTATATCTTCATGGTTTATTTTTGCATTTATAAATGTTTTTTTCTTAAACTTAATAGCAAGAAGATTATTATAACCCTCATGACCCATCAAATCCTCTCAACCAGCACACACAAAATCTTCCAGACAAACCAAATATATACACAACGAAAAAATCGAAAAACCTTGAACTCAAAATCCTAACATAAAATCCCAAAAGCAACCCCATAAAAAAGCCGCCTCGCTCTCCAACAAGAAAGAAAGCATAAAACACAGTTTTGGCATCGGCTATAAAATGGATGTCACCGCATACCAAAATTCCTTGGCTAAAAGTGAATTTCGAGTGTTATTGACACAAAACGTATTTGACTAAAACCGCGAAAGATGCAACACACATAAATTGCAGGCAGACGAAACGACAGTGATCTAAAAAAAGGTGTGTCAAAGTGGTTTGGTTTGTTTCGGTTTGGTGAATATAAGTGTGAAAGACAAAAAATTGGGGGCAACACTATTTTGGTAACAGATAGAAATGAAATTAGATTCAAGAGCAGAGCGCACCGCCGGATGTAGAATCGTGGTTGTTTGCCAAGATTTTCATCATTTTCACTTTTCATTCCACATTTGCTGTTTTGTAGAGGTGGCTTCTTGATTACATTTTGTAGTAAAATAGCTTTTTACATTTTAAATGAACTGTTGGTAAATGAATATTGCCGGGTAAAATTTTGAAATTCACGATGTTGCCGAAAAGAGCATATGGAATCTTTTGTTACTGACTAACGTTAAAATTGAGGAATATCAAATTAACTGTCGCTTACGAACATTGCCGGATAACTTTTAAAAATATACAGTATTGCCGAGAATAATTAATGTAATCATTAATTTTTAGTTCAAGAATTATATTTTATAAATTCATAAAATAATATTTCTTTCATAATATATACAAAATATTAACGACATTGCCGACTAAAAGTATATTTTTAGCATTGAATTCTAATAATTGATGATTAAAAATATCAACAACATTGCCGATTTCATAATAATATTAACAATATTACCGACTAAAAGTAAATTTTAAGCAGCATTCAATTCTTATCCGTTAATAATTACAATTAAAAATTTCAACGACATTGCCGACTACATAGAAATATTAACAACATTGCCGACTAAGAGCTTGTAATTCTCAAAAAAAATTAAATTTTTATTGTTTAATTCAAAAATTATATTTTACACAATGTCGAAAATAAATGTTCTCCAACCCTGTGTATTCATTCAGTTTTTATGAATTTCTTCATACACTTTTGCTTATTCAAAGAAGCGAGGAAATAAACAATATTTGAATTGCGTTAATTTGCACAAGTCATCAACGTTTCTTTCCTTTTTTCTGTGTAAATTTGCGCTTCTGGGTTACCTGCAGCGAGGAAATACAGACTGTTACAGGAAGGTTATCTTGTGGGATGATTAATAATTTCATCTTTATTTACTTGGAGTTAATTGGAATTAATTTGGGTCATGTGATGAGATGTGTGTCAATATGACTGAAGATATTTTTAAGTAACCTTGTGTTTTTGTCATATCAATTTTGAAAATAAAAACAACATTGTAAAAATGAGAATAGGAAAATTCTCGAAAAAGCTCCTAATTTCACACTTATCCATGTGTAAACGACAGGCAGACGAATCCTTAAGTTTTATGACAAATCCATTAATATCAATCTGTTAATTTGTCTGGACCATCGTCCATCCACACTCTTTTCTTTGCTTCATGGCCTGATCATCGACAATTTATAACTACAATTAAATGTTTTATGCTGGGTCCATTTCATTTCTTGGACCATCCACATCATTAATAGATGGGCGTCAGTTCAAGGCCGATCAAACCATCTCACTAATCATAACTAATTATAGTATTATCCCATCGGGAAACTTGTAGCTTTCAAGCCTCCGATAGAACATTGTACAATAACATATCATGTCATTTAATGACCACAAAATCTGACAGAACTCAAATTGTAATGAAATTATGTGGCACATGGCTAGCAAGCAAGAACAAAACATAGCAAAGTCTCTTAGGGGGGTCCATCTTGTTCAAATATATCTAATTTTGTTTATTTTTTTCTTTTGCAGGTAAGGAATCGTTTGGTAGGAAGAGTTGTCTTGCTCAAAACAACATGTAAGTTGGGAACACATGCTGGTAGGGTCAACTGTCTTGTCTGTCACTTTGGTTATTTATTGCTTAAATTTTTGGCTAGACGTTGGTATGATTTTAGGTATTAACTTTGTAATTTTGTATAGCTTTTGAGGTAATTACACAATTTGAACATTTATTTTACACTGCAATATAATTTTATTTCTTGTGAGACATTGCCGACCATTTACTGCAAATTGCCGGTTATTCAATACAAAACTTAAGAAAATAAAAATACAGAAATTAAAAAGTCAACCGACTAAATAAATAATTCACATAGCAAATTAATAGAGATATTATCGACGACGTGATTATAGGTCAACCGACTCTCAGAAAAAGTTCAGTAAATAAACCACAACCCAGACATAAAAATAATAATGTCGGGAAATGAAATCTCTCCCCAACCCCGTCTGGAAGAAAAAGTTTCGCTTCACACGCGTTTTTTCCCTAAAAAAAGATATAAAAATTTCTTTCCCGCACGCATTAAAATTACTTTCAACCCTCGCCAAAGTTGATAGCTGTCATGACAAGAGACATATCCCTCCGCCTTTTCGTTAGAGGTGAACATTTCTCGACGAGGATATTTTCAAGTTCAAGGACGACTGGAGGGAGTAATTGAACTACTGAACATGCGTATGTATTGTAATGGAGGATAATATAATATAGAATTGATCCTTTTTTGTCGTATCCTGGGAGCCAAAGCCAATTTAACTTAAAAGGAAACCCAAAATAAGAAAAACAGCTCAAGTTTATTTTTGTTCTAGGAATGGTGTCTGAGGCATTAAATGGTATACATTTCCGTTGCTATGGGAGGTGTACAATTTCTTCGCACAGAACAGAGTAAAAAATTTCATGCATCATAGATATGCACATCACATCAATATTGCCTTAAAATTACCAACAACATTGCCGACTTCGTTGAATGATATTTATTGTGTTATCAGTGTTTCTGGTAGCACTTTTCTATAAGTAGCACATCAATTTCAGCGATGTTTCTCCAACATAATATTGCCGACAACTCAAACCAGTTTAACAACAAACAACATTGCTGTCATAAACTACACACAACATTGCCGATTTTCCTTAAATATATTTATTTTGTGAGCAGTGTTACCGACAACAAATTTCTATTAAGTATTAAGTATAATCATCATACTTCAGACAATCAACATTGCCGATCAAATTTTTTTTCCTGAAACGACCACAATATTGCCGACCAACTATTATTGCAAATAATGACCACAACATTGCCGACAAAACAAATTTCAAAAACATTTAGCCCAAGAAATCCCCAAAGTGAATGAAGAAATTTCCAGTCGTGTCCTTGAAAGCGTTCACGGAGGTATTGACCCCCAAACACCAACATAAAAAGGGAAAGCAAAGGAAAAAAAGGAAAATCGTAGAAGCAAATAATAGGCAGGAAATACGTGTATGTGTTCACTTTCATCCCCCTAACTGTCTGGAAAAATGTATATATTTTTTGGTAGTCGAAGTCCTTTTTATGATTCCATGCCATATCATTCCAAGGAAATTTTTTGTAGGCTAAGATCAAGGGAAAACATTGTTTTCAAGTTCAAACTTTTTTCTTCTATTTTTCGTTTTCTTCTTGCTTTCAGCGTCTCCAGACAGGACCCGTTCGGAGTGGTGTTTGTGTCAATTTACGCAGTTTAGGGGAGAAAAGGATTTTATTTTCGGGTTTATTGTATCCTGCGAAGGTTATTCGGTCTCCCTCATTTTTAATTACATTTTCTTATGAGCAGACATAAATTTCTGTAGATGTCCATCAAGGGTCCTTGAAGAGCGTAGTTTATATTTTTGCTTTCCCATCAAGTTTAAGGTTACGAAGGATGGGTATTTAGTTTTACTATTTTACTATATTTATGAGGTTTGTATATTTTAGTTGTCCTTGGTGTGCTGTTAGGTATCTTGATGGTAATTCAGAAGGTTTAATATTTATAATAATGATTAATAATGAAATTTGTAGAATATGTAGTATATTTGACATAAGTTGCCGGATAAAATATGTCTGGGATAATTCCGACTAAAAATTAACAACATTGCCGACCAATTTATATGCCATTGTTTATTTTTTGCAAAATTTTAATTATTTTTGTAACTTTAGAAATTAAAATTATTAAACCCTATCACTTCAAGTAGATTGCTCATTTAATCAAATATTACCCCCAAACAATAACAAATATATATTCAATCAAATAGACAATAGACTCCAAGTTTCTGATGAAATCACTCTTTGTATTTATGTGTCCCCCGTTTAATAGCTATGTAATTTGATATAGGTTTGTTTCTGAAGGAAAAATATATTCTATTCTAAGTGCGTTCACACATATCGTTTATTACATTAGTTGTCGCAGTCGTCATTTTAAGAGAGCAACTGCAAAAAACACACAAAAAAAGTCTCAATTGCAACGAGCAATATGCATGTGTATAAATCAAGTAGTGTACCTTGACATCAATTCGTTATTTTAGTTTTTTTTTATATTCACATGCACAACATACTGTACTCTACAGACTACACACAACGTTTTCTATAGATAGAGGAGCCTAGCTAAATTGATATGGAAATTACGGGCAATACCGGGAATCAGCTTGATGGAAACATTGAAAGCTGTGCTAGTTGGGTAACAAACAATTTGGCCGGTACAAATGAAGATTTAAGCAACATTGCCGGGTAAAAAATCAACATTGCCGACTGAAATAAGACAATGATTTTTTCCATATTTCAGGGATATTGTTGTCAAAGCCCTAGTTATTAGTATTACCGTTTAGCATACAAATTGTTATAACTTAATTAGTAAGACCGATAAATATCTACTGATATTCAAATCTTCCAAACAAACAACCAACATTGTCGAACAAACAACATTCTTCTTAAGATCCAACCAATATTGTCAAGAAAAATATTGTTCCCAAATAGCCAATCAACATTGCCGAAAAAAAAAAATTTCACAAAAAACAACCAACATTGCCGCCAAAGCTATCTTTGCCGGTAACACACTTTTGTATTCTATTTCTCCTCTATATTCTAATGTGGCGGATGCGTTAGATCGGTAGTCGTCGTCTTCTTAATAAAATGCTGCTAATAATAGGAATGGGAAACTCACTTAACCATTAATTGAAAGATGTTTCTGTTGTTTTCTGTGTAGTTATTTGTTCTACGCTGAGAGGGGTAAAGGTTTTTCGTGTGGTTGATGGCCGGTTAGAAATTGATCATATGGGCTTTCTTCACGTTCCTTTGGTTCTATTTGTAATTTCGTTTGATTTCATATATTATTTTCAATTAGAGAAAGGAACTGAGGATCGAAGAGGTTGTTAAAAGGAAATTAAAGACGTGTTCTTTGATTGATTTTATTATTCTTTTTATTATATGGATTTTGAGGCAAATGAAAGTAATATACATGTTTCTTTGATTTTATTCTTTATTACTTCAAATAACATACTACGGAAAACATTAGCTTTTAATCCTCAGCTCAGGAAATTCTTTATATTTTCATTGCTATAATGAAAGATATTACAGACTAGATATGTCATAAAATGGAACAAAATTCCTTATAGTTGTACCAAAAAGAGCCCGCACACCTCTAATTTAGCAACAATGTCATTTTACCGAAACTAACAACGAAAAATGCCAATGAATTGCTTAAGGAAATAATTTCATAAATCAATCAAACGCCAGCAGGCATCCCCCGTGCAACATTTAAAACCAACATGTTCTCAACATCGCATTCAATTTGCATAAATTGTGAAAACGCACATAACCATTAATAGTCAAAAATAAAAATTTCGTCTCATAGGCAGAGTTGGGTAAATATGATGTAAAAAATGTATTAGAAAGGAAAAATATGGAAATATGTTTATTATGATCTAAAAGTTTTAGCTACATACGACCATCGACTATGAGCTCTAAAAAGAGGACGGCGAAATAATTTTTTTATACCAGCCGTAGTATATAAGCCGTAGTCGACCGCCGTCGTAAAAAATGGTATCGTCACGCGTCGCGATTTTTGAAACCCTTAACACAAATAAGCCGTAGTCGACCATCGTCGAGTAAATATTTTTACCCAAAAAATAATCCGTAGTCGACCTTCGTCGCCAATATTTTATTATGCGTCGACCGTCTCCAAAATGCCGCGACTGAGGTGTCTGCCTCAGTCGCTGCAATTTGGTGAGGACAATGACACGATATGTAAAGTTAAAAACTTCCCCCCCCCCGTTTCGGCCGGCGTTTACTCCAACGACGATCGACTACGTCTTAATGCTTGGATAAAATGGCGGACTGCGGCGAACTATTTTCACAAACTTTCTTTCTTAAAAAAGAAGAAAAGTACTGAGACCAAGAAAAAAACTGTTCTCGGCGGGGTGTTGCGCCAAAGAGGAATTCCGCCAAATTTACTTACATTATTTAGACGAATTCTTTATGAAATGTCCCAGAAAATCAATTTAAAAAAATAAAAATATTTCTCGCAGTTACCATCTCGGGAAGAAAATTTAAAGGAAGAAGAAAACTTTTATTCGGTCGTCCGCCGCCGCGAAAATTTCTAGGCGCTTAGACCTTGGCTCTCGGCACAACTCTAATATGAGAGTTACCTATAATGAGAATCCTCATTTACCTAACATGAATTTCAAAGAAAAATATGAATTCAATCTTTTGATGACAATATCATATTACTAATGCTTTCAGCTATAAAATCTAATAATTAAATGGTCATAATATCTCCATAAAAGTGATTTAAATACGCAATTGCCCCCGATCGACCATCCGTCAAGCCAATATGACTCACAATTTCACCTTGCATCTCAGCATGACTCATTTCCCATCCGAAACAAGACAAGAAACCCATAACAATAGACAAGTTTAGTTCATTTCAGATTAGTTCAGTTCGTCGATATCAGCACGCAAGTGAAATATAATAAAGATGTTTTTTCTTTATTATATGCAAATATTTCAGAAACTACAACCATTAATAGATATGAACTCCAACCCTGATCTCTTTAATCTTCTCCTACTTGCAAGCGCATCGCAGACATAACACAAAATGGGAAAAACCGCCCTCTTCAAACACAAGTCTGAGGTTTTTTGTGTATATACTAAGCAGATACTAACTATAGATAGTAGGTTTTACTAAGTATAATCCCAATTGGTAGCCTCGTTCTAAATGTTTAAGAGAAAAATCAATCAATTTCCTTTCACTGGTGACAAGACTCGAGTTTCTTAGTAGCTTAATGGTGGTGGAACAATGACATTCGATACATTCAGTTGATTCTGTTGCTCGTTAAAGTGTAGACATGTGTTTGACAAATTCAGCATTTGTGGTTTATCGTTTTTATGCTAAAGACTGCACTGTGGGAATGTATAGTTTATTTTTATTATTTATTTTTTCTCACAACATTGCCGAGAAATATTTCATGACTCTTTGGGTGCTTTTTTACATTACATAATTGCTCTAGGAGTTTTTTTTTCTATAACTTTATATTTTGTTATGTTGTCTATACGAGATTGTTGGGTAAAAGCCAGGCATTGTCTATAAATGTATCATCACACACTGGGTGCTTTTTAACTTTACAAAATTATTCTAGGAGCATATTTTTTTTGCAATTTTACTCACCTTACAAAATTATTCCAGGAGTTTCAATTCTGGATATTATTATTAGGTAAAAGCTTTTTGAGAAGCCTTTCACAACATTGCTGGCAAATTCAACTTTCAACTTTTGTTATTTTGTCTTTCAATGATTGTTGGGTAAAATCCTCATGAGAAGCCCTTCATAACATTGCCGACAAATAATTCATTATTCATAACAAAATTATTAAGAGTATTTTTTGGATATTATTTCTATTCCAATTTTATTTTCCTCTCATAACATTACGGACAACTCTATATTTTGGGTGGTTTTGGAATATTTATTTACCAGGAACACAACATTGCCCAAACATTATGCAGGAATTATGCATCTTAGGGGTTATTGGTTTGCGAAAGGCCTAGGCCTTAGACGCTTTGACCACCTTAATTCAAATGGTTAATGTTATTTGTAAGGGTCTGTTGAATAAAGGACCTTTGAAAAACCCTTTACAACATTGCCGTTAATGTTTTCGTTCTACTTTGGGAGCTTTTAGTTATTTCTTTTATTAAATGTAATCCGTCAGCAATATTTTCGTAAAAACCCTATGAAATCCCTTTTTGAAGAACAACTACGGACAAACATAAAAAATCGAAGACATTACTATACGAAGATAGATTCTTTCCATTTGGAAATTTAAATATAGCATCACTGCTAAAAAATAAAATCTACGGCAACACTAAAAAGCAAATCTCATAGAAGTATTATTTGTACTTTTTATTTTTAATGTTACATATCAAGCTCTGTTGAGTAAAATACCTATGACAACATTGCCGACAAATGTCTTGCTATACTTTGGGAGATCTCTGTAATTTTTTATTGTGATAATTCTATCGACGATTGTTGGGTAAAAGTCCTTTTATTGACTACCGACATTGAAAAAAAATATATTTATTATCTTTACATCACAAAAAAGCCAACCCACATTCTTCCCATTTGAAAATTTCAATATAGCATCACTTCTAAAAACTATTACTATAGCAACACTGAAAAGCATATTTTGAGAAAAGTAAAAAAAATATGCAGTTTTCATAGCATCACCGTCATTACAAATCAAGATGGCATCACTGAAAAGTGAATACCAGAAAATCCTCTCAGTGCCCTGAGTCAAAACTAACGAGCCTATTATTCAGGCATCCAAAACAACTGAACATATCGTGATCATTGATTTATGCAAATCGTAATAGTTACTAAAGAAAAAAAGCTTGTATAATTGTTAATTTATGCGAACAATTCGTACGCTTTAGCAGCAACAACAAAAACAACAGCAGCATGAGCAGAAATAACACCAAAAGCGCGGCTCAGAGTAACGCAGCCGTGCCGCGCCGCCACAAAATATGTATCGGTGAAGAATCAAATATCTCTATTAGAATCTAGCCTCGGTCGGCATGACGACAAATTCAAACTGTCAACAGTTGGATTCGAATCGAAATCGAAAAGTATGTTTGAATTTGAAATGTATCTATGAACAAAGCAGGCAGGCGCGTTTATACGGAATTTCTATTTCTGGCGCTGGTCTAATAGGCCTATTTGCATTATAATTGTCTTAAATGCGACTGTCGCGCCTGTTTGCGATTCACGTTGCAACTGCTGGCTGCAACTAATCTTTTTGAGTCCTTGAGCATAACAATTTCTAAGCAATTAATATTTTTGTTCTTAAGTGGACTGTGGCTAAGCGTTAGGCTGGCAATGGCTATGGGAGGCCATTTGCATAACCAAGGATTTTGTTCTTTTTAGAAGCTTGTTAGTGTTTGACTTGAGTGATTTATATTATCTTTATTTGGACTAACTTTACTTTATTGTGCGGTGACTTAAATTTATTTCCTTCCTTTTTGGAATGGGAAATTGAAAGCAATCTGATGAATTTTATGGTTTGTGGAATCGATGTTGGAGAAGCTGTTTGTAATAATTCTCAATTTCATTAAATCTGAGACACTCCTGTTAAATTATTTTCGCCAACATCTGTATACAGAATATCCTTTAAAATTAAAAAGAAAACGATAAATTCCTGATGCTTTGCGCTAAGATTAAAATTTTCTCCATTACATTTATAAATTTGAAACCATCTAGACATATTTTAATTCCATTAAAAGTATAAGCACCACATGAGCCCAGAGAGGGTGGAACTTATTATATATACCTATGTATATTCGGAATAAAATATAAAGTGAGCTAAATCAATAAATATACTAATACCATCCTCCCACCTTATGGCTGTTTCTGTAGACTCAGACTTCTCCTAAAAACATCTTTTCCAGAAAAAAGTATAAAATTTCCAAAGAAACACAATAAATGACTAAGTTGTTTTCTTTCGTCTGGGTTTTCCTCCACCCAAGAAATCGAAGAAGTCGAAGCATCCAACATCAAAACATCCCAGTATCTGAAACACGAAAAGACAGCCAAGAATGAACAAAAAACAAGAAGTGTCTCAGAGATGGTAGATTGGATGGTTTATTTTATTTTTCTATATATTTTAAATTTTAGCTTAATTTAAAGGTTAAAATATTGGTAGTCGATAATTACCGTCTTGAAACAGTCTTTGACTTGAAAATTTTATATTAGTACCTATGTAATATGCATGTAATTTACAACTATATGCAGCATATTTGAATGATAACATTAAATTTATGTAAATTGTAGACAGTGAAGTTAATTGAAGAACGAAAGATAATAGATGGCGCTTATAAAAACCACAAAACGTTCTAGATCACGAAGTATTGTTGAATATATTGTTGTTTTTTCTTGCTCTCGCATAGATTCTGATGAAAGAGACATATATATTTTCTAACACTCTCTTTTTGTAATTATGAAAATATTAAAAGAAGACAGATCTATGTTAGTTTTAATATAGAAATCATGTGTTGGAATATAACAAAACTGATATAAAGAACATGTGTTTGAAACAGGTGTGATGTGTCTTCTACTTTATAAAAGTTAAATTAATAGAAATAGTATTACATAGCAACTCCTGTCAAAGCTCATAAAAAACAAATTTTAATGTTTTTGGATAAATTTCGAAGACAAGTAAACATTATTTACTTCGCTAAAAATTGTTTTAAAATATTTAAATATCATCTCATCACTATCATGCATTATTTTATAATAAAGCATTTAAACACAGCTGTTTTATGGTTTCATAATCAGCTGACTGTAAGAAAACGCATTCCAGTAAAATGTTATTTAAAAAAAAGAAAAAAAAAACAAAATTATAATTTTCTTTAAAAAATCACAGTTATTTTACAACATAAAAAAATCAGCTGTTTTCAATTTGTAAAAGCGTATGTAAAATCAGCTGATATGGCTTCATTTTTATAATCAGCTGACTGTAAGAAAACGCATCTCGAATCCAGTAAAATGTTATTTAAGAAAAAGAGAAAAAATAACAAAATTATAATTTTCTTTAAAAAAACACAGTTATTTTATCCCCCCCCCCCCCCCCCCCCCCCCCCCCCCCCCCCCCCCCCCCCCCCCCCCCCAACAATAATGTATTATACGATCATAAATTTCATTTAATCAGTCTTTTTACTATCTATAATAAAAACTCTATAAGAAAAACTTGTATAGTCAGCTGATTCTTAAAAGAATCAGCTGTTTTCATAGATGGGCAAAGGAAGTAATTAGTTAATTACTTACGTAATTTACTTGTAATTTACGTTGGTAAATTACGTAATTTACGTATTACGCTATTTTGATATGTTTTTAAAATTTAAATTTTCTTGTTGTTCATCTTTACTTTAAAACATCTTTATCCTTTACATTAACTCAAAGAAAAGACCTATTTCTTTCGACGCACAGTGTACATAACATATACACAGTATGCTTCAGGGATGGGCACTGTTTGTAATTTACATTCCCCCCCCCCCTATATATTTCTATCTCTTTTTTGGTCTCACACTATTTGTTTGGTCTCGGAGCAACGCTGAAAATATTAGAAAGGGACAGAGTTATACGAGATTTAACGAACTTACTAATACACTCACAGAAGTAATAAACTCTCTTTAGTTTGATTATGTTAGTGGTCTGGTTTTACATGTAAAATTCAACTTTTTCGAATTTTACATATCGTGTCGTTGATGAGGGTCGATTCATACGAAACCTGTCAGCCGATTAATTTGTTCGGCTCCACCGAGGCAAATGAAAATAATCGACTGGTGCCTAGGTTCGCCTTAATTCGGCTGATATTCGCCTTAATCCGGCTGATAAAATTATATAAAGGACAGAACATAACACTATTTTCTGTTCACCAAACTGGTCCTGAATTAACTTCTACAAAAATAGCTTACGCCTAAGTTTTGGATTCTTGTATTTTAGATGTTGCTTGGCTAATTCTAAGTAGACTTCTGATTTCTAGGTATGAGTTCAGTATGTCGTCGCTGTTATCGGCTTAATTAGCAGTCGACTAACAGCTTTTTGAGAAGGAACTGAGGTGTATAGCAGGCTATAGACAAAAGTTGTGTTTTTTCAGCTAGACGTTGACTGTCGTCGAAATGTGTGTTGGTAATCCCAAATGAGATATTCTTTCAGCATTCCTGATCTATTTTTTAAATCGACTTAGGTGTATAACACGCTATAGTCTTTGAGTTCTCTCATCGACTGTCGTCATCTCGGTTATGAGTAATGCTCAAATCAATTTTACTTGGGCATTACTCACAAGTTCCTATTTATTATCCACATTTTAAGCAATTGTGAAAAAAGTGCCTTTTTTATATATCCTTTTACATAACTTACAAAGTAAATGTAAAAAACTTAAAGTCAACCATCACCACTTCTAGGCAGAGCCCAGACTATACGGTATAACATACCGTTGAGAACAAATTTAATTTTATAAAAATGACAAATGTCTTTATAGCCTCACCGCACCAAAAGATGGAAGTGCCAGATAGATATTTTGTGTCTCATAAGACTTACGGTGCGGCTCAAAACAACCATATTACCATATTCTTTTTAAGACATTAATAAGTGAAGTAATTCTTATTTCTTGTACATATTATACTATAATATAGAGTCTGTCTATACGAGCTCTGACAAATTCAATTATATTTGAAACATGGCTTTAAATCAAATTGTGTCACCGGTTGTAATGGTCTTTTTAACACATAAACATTCTTTAACCTCTGCAGAAAATGCATATTTTAATTTTAAAAGCGTATATATAAAGTTTGACTTTGGAGAATTTCAACTAACTAGTCAGCTAGGAAATTAATAAGCCACGATCTTTGGTATATTAATGGGCCTCGTTACGGGTAATTCGAGTCTTTAAATTGGTAAATGGCGGGTGGTCGACTTAATTGGATTAGGTGTGATTTGTTGGTATCACTGAAGGATTTTTGGGAGTAATTGGTGTTGGCTTTCATTTGAAATTCTCTGTTTAATTGAGCTGTTAATCAATCATCATTAGGCGGTATTTTGTTCAAGAGACAGATTTGTGAACTTATTTTTTATTTAGGATTAATTTATGTCATTTATTCGATGAAATCTAGGCGGTTTCGTTTGACACAGCTTTTTTGTTTTGTGTAATATATTTAGCTTAGCTGGAAATCATGTTATATTTTTAATATGTATTTTGATATATGTCGGTAATTCTAGGGTTTGGATAAAGTGCTTTACAATGATATACATTTGCAACTCTAAAGGACTAATCATTGTTTTTCAACTAGTACAAGGAAGCAACGGAAAATCAGTAAGAAATTATTAATTTCAAAAAGGTAGAAGAAGCCGAAAGTCAATTGGAGTCATTTTCTCTCAATCGGCTAGCCGAAGCCAAAAATTCATTCGGCTACCAGCTCTTCGAGAACTTCAGTCGC
>HF730418.1:0-12750 GCA_000341915.2 Megaselia scalaris
GAAGTAGTTAATTACTTACGTAATTTACGTGTAAATTACTCTTGTAATTTACTTAAATTACAGACAGTGCTCGCGATGAGTCTTATGGTAGAAAAACATTCTTCAAAGTCAAAAACAATATGAAAATTCATAATAAATCTTGAATCTGTGGCGCCGAAAGCCAAGGATGCTAAAATCTCCATGTCGTTTCAAAGGAGTCTCATTGTCTAAATCCAGGAAGGGCGAACCGAGACCATTTGGTACTTTCTCAAAAGACAATGCAACAAAATGATTGCTATTCCAAATCGAATAGGCTTGTTTCAATTGGTGTTCCGTCAATTTCATCGGGTGAATAAGTACCGAAAAGGGTTTTATCAACTAAAAGCTCAAGAAACCAGCTACGTATGGATAGGCTAAGAAAATGTTGCCTAAAAATTCAGACAACACCAGAAATCAGTCCCGGAACTCAACGAACGATAAGGTTTTAAAATTAAAGAGAGTCCGATCATTGGGAGGGACAATGCTTCAAAGAGACGACAGCACAGACTATCTATCAACAGAAAGTTGAAGGTCTTGGATGATATTCATTAAGCTGATTTTACCTGTGGTTACTGTTGATCTTAATGGAAATGAAACTAAAAGTTTCTAGTAATTTCAATAAGATTGAAATTGAAAATAGACTCGTCTAAGAGATCTAGAAATTTACGGTGGGCAACTCGAGTGAGATTAGGCCAATCTTTCGTGCGGAGAACAAGTTCAGTTCAGAGCTGTTGCAATGGATGAAGATGAAGAAAAGAACAAAGGAGGTGGTTCTAGCAGTCCTAAAAGCATCCTAAAATGCAGTTCGCAAATTTGATAATTGAAGAGCTAAGTAAGATTTGGAAGCCTATTTAAGGATCGTTACAGAGTCCGACAATTAACTATGGATGTCAACGGGAAGGAGAAAAGACTTCACGGAATCAATAATAATGACATTGAGAAGGAACTGGCATCAAGCATGTTTCTTGGATGTAAATGAGTGGGGCGTGACATGTGACATCATTATTTAATTGTTAATCTCGTGATTTTATTTATTTCAAAATAGTAATTGTGATACGAACTATAAAAAACAAAATTAATTGTGACTTGTGACATCATTATTTAATTGCTAAACTAATTAAAAAAAATACACATTATGTGTTTGTGACATGTGACTTCATTATTAAATTGCTAAAATGATGATTACATACATTAAAAAAAACTAATTGTGACTGTATCCATGACGTACGACATCTTAATTTCATTGCAAAATTGTTGACATATGACCGCAGCCGTGACATGTGACCTAGTTATTTATTTATTTGATAAACTATTGATGACATGTGACATCTTTATTTTGGAGCTAAACTAAAAAAACCTTGGAATATTTTATAAATTATGGAATTTGTGTAACATATAATTCTAAACTATATAATGATATAGTCTCCTCTAACATATTAATGTGGAAGCTGAGGACATAATATAGATACTTAGTACTACTATCATTATATATAATGCACCGTGACTTTCTTAGTATTGTCGAGTCTTAAATGAAATCTTGTAATTGAAATGGCATGTGCTACCAGCTTTAATGCACAACCGCTATGGAAGACGGAACTATTCATATATGCCAATACTTTTTTATATCGCTATATCTATTATCACGAATTATTTAGTTAATTTCTTCCGTAATTTACATGTAATTTATGTGCGTAAATTACGTAATTTACATAAATAATGGTATGGAATCAGTTAATTAGGTAAATTACAGACTGATTAACTAACTATTGTTAACTCTATTTATGAAGCCTACTTTGAAACAAAAATTATGGAGCATTAATATCCCAAATCACTCAACCAAGATCTATATAATCCAATAATAAAATCTTGTTATTGAAATTGGTATGTGTCGCCAGCTCTAATGTACACCGGCTTTCCCAGTATTTAAGACTTGCAGTAGAAATCTTGTACTTTGACAGTGCCTTTCAAAATATTACCCTATTTGAGAAGAGATCTTGCACTTTGATAGTGCCAAAGACTATAAAATTTTATAGATGTCCCAAATTTGAAGCTTTAGCATTTCTTCCATACAAAACAGCTTTTGATCAGGAACAAAACATTCCAAATCTATAAATTTGGGATATTTATAATATTTTATAGTCTTTGATAGTGCGTTTCAAAGTATTAGCGACTATAAGAAGAAATCTCAGGGCCGTAACTTCCTATCTATTGACGACTCCTGGAAGAAGTATTGTAATTGAACATTGACTTTTCTGTTGACCGCTCTAAGAACAAAGGTATATTAGGGACTAACAATTGGCCACTATTTTGGAAATAATTTGCTATGTTATGGTGGCTGCTATAAAATGCTTGTTACTTTGACAACTGTTACCAATAAAAAAATATATGATCTTTGAGTCACAGTATTGTCATGAAAAATGTTTTATTGGATTATATAGATCATGGTGGATCATGATTTGGGATATTAATGCTCCAAACAGATCATGATTATGGTTTTAAAGTCGGCTTCATTATATTGAACAATTTATAGAGTATACAGCCAACTAGCTATATATGGAACAATAGAGTTTTTTATTGTATGGTATACTTTTATGGAGAACTGTCAATAATATAGGGCGATATAGTGATATAAACAAGTATTGGACCACGTATTAATCGTATATATGAATAATTCCTTCTTCCTTAGCTCTTGTTGGTAGATCTTCGAATGTTGCTTACAAAGGTATCATTTTCAAACATTCTAATACAAAACTAAGCATATTATAAAAACATTTTAAAATTATTTGTGTTCTTAGTATACTTAGATACTACACATGTATATTATGTATTCTTCTAAATGTAACAAATTATCATCTAACAAATTATATATAAAAAACTTTAGGATTGTACAAAATTATGATTAGCATTATACAAGATTCCTATAGAAAAAATTTTATACTGCATGTACGATATTCAACAGTATAAGAAATTCATATAAGATATAGAATAATAGAGATATAGAACAAAATAATATTGAACATAACTATTTAAGATGGTAAGGCTCAATTCTGAAAATTGAATCGAATTTGTTCTATAAAGAATATATTCTAGAAACCTTCAATTCTTTAGAATAAAAAATTTTAAGAAAATACGTCAATTACCTTCTATTTATAACAATCTATAAAACCTTTACAGGACAACCCTACTAAATACCATCGAAAGGGCTACAATTCTAGTGGTGAAATTCTAATTTGAAATTATAATTAAAATTCATGAGATGGTTTTGTCATAGGACACTGACAACTAAAATTAGTTTCTCTGCTCTGCTCTGTTCTGCTCAGGATCAGCCCAGCTCCTACATTTCAGATTATCTTTAAATTAGGTCTCAGATAATTTGTTATTTATTGGTTATTTATGTGAAGGTTGCCATTTAATTGGCCTACTTCATATTTTCTATTCTATTCAATGAAAGCTTATTTATTATTTCAAGGTAAAATTTATAAGTGATTTCGTAAAATAAATCGATATTTTGAAAATTGCTTTAAACTTTCTCAACCATAGTAATTTCCCCAAAGAAGTTTCAAATTCGAAAAATTAACACAATGTCCGTTTTGAGACAAGTTAAATTGGCTTGAAAAGGATAACAATGTTGAAAAGGACGAAGACTGCAAAGAAATGTGAGGGGAAACAGGATTTCCTTTTATGAATAGCATATTCATACCACAATTACAGGCAGGTAAAGGAATTATTCTCATTCTTTCCCCATTTTCTTGCATTTTTCACATCACATACTTGCTTTTATGTCTTTTCAATTTTAAAAGGAACATTTTAGGAATTCTTTTAAAGACAAGAAGTCATTTACCAAAATTTGTTCCAATTTAGGACAGATAAATAGGTCACAAGTTTCTGGTCACAAGCTTCCAAAAATAAAAAAGATACTAAAGAATCTGAAACCCAGTAGTGGAGGACGACTTTAATTCACTTGGCTGGTCTTGAACCCGACATGTATATAGACCAGTACGCCTAACAACAGAAGTCAACAGGATGACTCGTATACACAAAAGGAAATGAATGCACGGATATAAGCATGGAAACATTATGGACCATGAGATGACGATAGGAGTTGGAGCAAAAAAAAAACGTGCTCTAAAGATACAAGATAGACATTACGGTGCTACAAGAGATTAGATGGAGAGGAAACGGACAAGATGAGGACAGAAGCTGAAGCCGATGAGACATGTACTATAGCTCTCACCCTACAAACCATGAGTTTGGAGTCCCTTTTGCTAAGAGGTAAAAATGTAAGAGGTAAAGTTTTTGAAGACTAAACTCTAAAAAATAGGAGTTAATTTCTAGTAACTCACGCGTGACCTACGTAGGTAACTAATGGTTATTTACGTCAACTACTGTAACTAATTACTGTTGTTGTGTAAAACTAGTAATTTATAATTTTTATTTTATTTATTTTTATAAATTTTAAATTCATATTTGGTATAATATTATAAAAATAGAATTAAATAGTGTTTCCAAATATTAAAAAATACAATTCATGTAGAAAACAGTATAAGAACTTAGTTCGAATAGTTACATGTAAGTTACGTAACTTACAATAGGTAACTAATGAAAATGTTGGTTTTGCCTATCTATGACCATCTATAAGGGGAACGACAAGAAAGCACAGCCATCACGACATCACAAATGGCAACGGTCTAAGACAAGGCATCGCAACCTCAAAGACCCGTGGGTTGGAGAGACGGGAGTATGATTAAGCAGTTGCCGAGAAAGATCTGCTTTATTATTAAAACATCTAAAGAAACACGAGGGCTACGAAGGAAGCGTTTCAAAATAAAAGGAGCGAGGTTGTGAAATTGGCTAGACAAAAGAAAAGGATATTCGGCAAGTTTGAAATTTTGGAGTGTATGGAAGATCGGAATCAGGCATAAACGTTCTACGAGATCGTAAATTCGCAGGCAGGAGAAAAATTCAATCTTGTGAAAGGAGTGTGTTCTATCATTTTGGAGGAAGCGAAGCGACCTGAAATTTGCCCTGCCACTGCAGGAGTTGTTTTTTTTTTAAGCGCGGAGCGGAGCCTATATAGAGCATGCGTCCGGCAAGAAAAGTGTGTTCTACTAATTTTGAGAAATCGAGGCCACCAGACATTTGCTCTACCTCAACTCTTAAGTCAAATCGCGACCCTGATTACATTACAAAGAATTTTGAATTCATGCAAATGTCCGGTATATTCGCATGCGAATTTCCAGTAAATTATCGTAAACCCTCAGCAAAAAGGATTTCCAACACTAAATCCTGCTGTAAAAACAAAGATAATTAATAAAGAGGAGGTCCTTATGCAATGGGAAAATTTCTTCAAATAAATACTAAACGGCAACGAAAGTAGAACATCCCCACAAAGAAATCAGTCCCAAAAGTTCCAAAACAACGAAGATTTCCCTCCACAATAAGATCCGAGGTAGATAAAGCTATCCAGAGACTAAAAGACAACAAAAGCGCAGGTATGGATGGCATTCCTGACGAACTGCCTAAAAAAGCTGAAGCAAGTTTTAACAAAATATTCCATGAAATCCTAACAAAAATCTTGGTAGCGAAGAGATGCCACAAATGGAACTTGATCATAATCTGTCCAGTTTTCAAAAAAAGAAATAGAAGTTAGCTTAAAAACCACAATGGAATCAGCTTTCTTAATGTTGCATATAAGATCCTTACATCTCTCATATTTGAGAGGCAAAAACCATATGTCATCAGCATTGTCAATGCGTTGTTGTGCCTGGAAAATCGACAAACTTTTCGCAATCAGAGATATTCTTGAAAAAAAATCCAAGAAAAACAAATTCCCATTTCATCGATTTTCCGCAGGTGTATGATACTCTAAATAGAGATGAACTATATCGAGCATTGATGTCGTCTATATTCTTCAACATCTTACTGGAGATGATCATGAAAACATCTGAAATAGACTCCAAGAACATGATCCCCAATATATCCATGAAAAGGCTAGTTCGAGAGGATTAAGAGTAAACGCAGGTTTGACCAATTGTATGCTATCAAGTTGGAACCAAAGTCATCACGAATCATTGGGCCCAATCTTCGCCATTGGAGACTATGACTTCGAAGTGGTAAAGGGCATCATTTATTTGGGTTCTAAAGTGACATTAGACAATAACATCGGTGTTGCTTACAAACAGATGTCTGATTAGAAAGTTGGATTCTAACATCCGCCGGTGTTAAGTTCCTATCGGCATACGAAAGAAGTGTGCTACGGCTAAGCTTTGGAGCTGTATGCATCAATGGAGAATCGGGTACAACCAGGAACTTTACGAACTATATAACCATACAGATATAGTATAGCAGGGCATGTAGAAAGGACAGACGATAATGCTGCTGCGAAGAAGATCTTTAATGGCAACTTGGAAGGAGTAAGAAGAGGTCGCCAGAGATGGCGCGATGATGTGTGTGAAATATGTTCAGGGAAACACCAGAAACAATTGTGAGGAATACAGAAACAAAAGGAGGAAGGCATCAAAGCTATATAGGCAAAAGATACGGAAAAGGAAAAAAATCAATAATCTGGAGGTTTTGATATAGTCTAATCAGATTAGGAACTTTAGCCAGGTGTCACCAAATTCAGTTCAGAGACTTAAGAACAATAAAGAAGTGGTTCTAATGGTATCTCATCTCATATGAAAACATGGATGTGCAAAAGCGAAATATTTAGTAAATTAATTTCATGCATTAAATGTAAGTTAGGTTCGTAAATTATGTAAAAAATTAAGTATGGAGATTTACGTGTAAATTACTCTTATAAATTACGTAAATTACAGACAATGGTATCCTTATGAAATGTGAAAGGTTGAAATCCGCGAATAATGCTAATACAAGGGGAATCCAACAAAATGGTTCGTTGTCTTGCTATTTCTTCAATATCCTGCTCAATATCCTGCCAGTAGTTGTTTAGGTGGTCCGAAGCTCCTTCGATGATGAAGCAATTTTTCTGTAATTTCATTTCAAAATTCAAATTTGTCTAATTATTGTAATTCAACATTTAAGGTTTTTTTTTTAAATTAATAAAATATAAAATTGTAAAAAATTTACAATAATTTACATTTAAAAAACAAATCCATCTCATTTAATCTTAATGTTACATATTTTTATATAAATGCTTATTTAAAAGTAAATACTAATCTGCAAAATTTACCAAAATCTCTATTCTCTAACCAAATACAAAGCTCCCTGAAACCACAAATAATAGAGTCCACTTTGAAATGTATTTAAAATGTATAGCTCTGGAATGGAGCTTGTTAATTCCCTTACAAAAGTGGTTTCATTATATATATTTGGAATTTTCTATGCTCGGTTCCCAATGCACCAGAAACTGACGGTTTGCTCCTTTACAATGAATAGAATTTACTTTTATGTTGAAGGATCATCCGCATTATGGAAATATTCCATTGTTTCAATCTTGTACTTACATACGGTTTCAATAAAGCATTCAAATTTCGGAATTACCTGAAAATACAGAAATTTCAAAAAAGGATTATTATTTGGAAATATATTTGAAAAGGTATTAAATTACATAAATTCATAGAAAATCAAAGAGCTCGGACGTTGTATAGCCTTAAAGCTATAAATCTAAATTTAAAGACATCGGATGGAACAAGACCAGGAAGGCAATGTCATGTAGTTTTCCATAGATCCTTCTCGAAATTAGCTGTAAGTGGATGGAATGGAATTCAATTCAGTCCTAGGAAGGATGAGCCAGGAAACTAGCAAGTGAAACCCCCCAAAGAGACAAGGTCGAGTGTTTTAGTAGTTCAGTTTAGTTTTGAGACAAAAATAAAGGACCAAATAAAAACGAGGACGTCGAGATAAATGAGTTTTATATTTTTTCCAATTTTTTTTCTATATTTTTGTAGCTGCTGCTGCTGCTTTCACTCCTTCCCAGCTATTTTATTTTTGTAATGGACTGCCTGGAATTTTAACAAAGTTATATTCTCCAGGCATTTCTCGTTTCATTTCTCTACTTTTATCCTATTCTTTCGTCCATATCGTTGGCTGTTGGTTGGTTCCCTCTGAGAAGCTCGCTCGGAAACAGCTACAGCAACTCCTATATAGAAAATTTTTAAACGGAAAGTATACAAATGGCTGTAAATCTATCTAAATTTTCGAAATATATAGAACGAACAATCTGAGAGAGAAACGAATATAAGAAAAATGCATAAAAAACTGGAGCTGCAACAAAAAACTGAAAGAAAAAACAAATGCAGCCGTTGACACAGTTGGATAAAACTGTTTTATTGTTCGAAATATATCGCTAGGAATTGCAGTTAGAGAAAATTTTGATTCTAGAATGTTTTCATAACAGAAAATCTATCAATTACAAAATTTTATAAAGCTCTTTAAGTATCAAGACAAAGTTCAAAGAAGATCATGTGTAGACTACAGAGTAATCTGGACATGAGAGCGTAACAAACCCGGATAGAAGCTGATTCCATGGTGGCACAATCTTCATTGTACTACCGTAGACAGTCCAGCTGATATGCACATGGATAGGCAAGGCGAAGTTTCCCCCCCCCCGTGTATGTGTCCAGCTCTATGTAGATCTAGATTTAATCTCTTTGGGAAATTTTCATTGGATAGTATGGAGTTCGGATATAGCACTTATTTAATGTACATGGAATTTACTTCAGAAAATTTATTACTCTAGCCAATTACGAAGTTTACATTCAGTTACCACCTCTGGTACCTTGTCACAATTTGAACAATTTGAGGAAAGCTATCAAAATAAATGGGCGAAATACGGACGATGTTCTAGCGAATAAAAAACATGTTCTTTGGCGTGTTCTTTTTTGCTCAGGAATCTTTGGGCACTGGAAATAAAGAATGTCCTGCATTATGAGAGTACCATAGAGCTTATGGTACTAACATTACAGACAGTACCGAATATTACAGACAGTTTATGCCTAAATTATGATATCTAGATCCTAATTTTATAAAAATTGTTGTCTTGAAAATGCGTTTTCTAAAACTAAAATTTTAAAATGACAGAATTTGAAATATTTTTTTGTAATTTCTTGAATATTATAAGGACTACGTGAATTGGAAGTAAATGAAGTATGATTTAATTATTTACAAATTGTAAGAATTTTTTTAGCAATATACAAGCAAATTTTTTAAATATAACATTTAAAAATCATCAATTAAACCCTAAAATTTCAAAGTGCTATACAAAGTTACCACCAACAAAATTCCCAAAGTGCTGATATCAAATCCAATTAATTTCGATGTTCAAAGTGTCATAACCTGATTCCAGTACAAAGTCCCTGCGTTGTTCTTTTTTTGTTGGCAGGATTCAGAATTCCAATTTCTATCACTTGTAACTTTTGTGTCAGGACGACGACGAATGTTGATTGATGTCATCGTCAGAATATCAGGATTTTGATGTGTTTCAAACTGAATTCATTGGAACCAGAAACTATCATAGAAATCATTGAATAGAATAGAAAAGTATAGAAAAATAGCAGAATCACAAAATGTTTTCATTTCCAAATTGAAAAAAAAGATGGATGGAAAATCCCTTTATTGGTCTTTAATTTGGAACACCTAAGTGTATGCAATTTTTTAGGGTTCTGTCGAACGTGAATTTTATTGGATTTCTTCAAAGATTGATTGTTTCAATGTTTTTTTTTTAGATTCAAAGAGACAGATGTATCTCAGAAAACCCCCCCCCCTTACATCTAAGTTCTAGTTTTTAGCACTTTTTTCTCTGGGTGTGTGCTTTGCTCATCCATGATCGCGAGCCCTCATGACAGATTGTATCCAACATGACCTCAAGTCTACTACATAGTGATATGACAAAGCCCAACATCTCGAGATAGAAGTTGTTCCAATGGGAGCAAAATAGAAATAATACATTTTTGATAATTTTTACAACGGATGAATATCGTCCATAATTCTCGTAAAAAATTCCTGTATCTTTTCTATAAATTTTCAAAATTTCTAAATAAAAATTAGAATCATAAAATGAACCACCTTATCCTATATCAAAGCCTCACATATGACCAACTAAAACTATCTGACTGGAACAGTGAATTGTTGTGACAACATTTTGGGTTCTAGGTTCTGGGTCCTGGTTTTGCTTTTGTTCCAGCTATGAAGGACGAAGGACAAAGTAACTAAAAGTAAAGACAAAGCTATAAAAAGTCATATGTAAATTTGAAATAAAATATTTATTCAACAGAAAGTTATTCACATTTGTTTTTGGCATTTCCATAATGGAATTCGCTCACTTTTTAGAAATTATTTAATGTTACTTTGAGAATGGGGAATTCAAAGTATTCTGAAAAATGAAATTGATATCCTGAGAGATGGAACGTTAATTTGAAAGTCTGAATTGTTTAAATAAGAAGGTCATTGATATTTGACATAGTTTTTTGACATTTTAAATATTTTGATATGAAATTTGGTTTGTCCTTGTAATAAAGCATAATAGAATTACAAGCAATCTTTAAATTTTTTTTTCGAAAATATAAATATTAGAAGAAATTCTCATCAATATTCTTTCTTAATTTTAATTGTATATTTGTCCGTAATTTACGTAATTTATAACTAGTTAATTATTTCCATAGAAAATCTGAGAAAGTATATATCCATCCTTGGTCAGAAGTTTAGAAGACGGAGTAGCTCTACACCTAAACGTTGAATTGGATAGGAATTATTTTCCTACTTTTCTAGAGTGCTATTAAAACCGCATCTGCCATGATAAAAACATCAGGAGTTCAGAGGTCGACTTTGTTAGACATTGAAAATTACATGAGTTCTTAAAGTTGTCCTGGACAGTTGTAAAATCCACAATTAGGTATGAGTAAGAGTATGGTAAGATAGACTGACATCAAGGTGGAGTTAAAGTGCCAGGAGAGCTGTCCGATTATACGGGTAGCGCAAAGACATCGACAGGAACGGGATCAGAAGTCTTCATTGAAGAATTAGGAGGGTGGTAATTGTAATGGGCTCTGTCCATAAAATACGTAATTTACACGTAAATTACGTAAATAATTAACTTCTTAATTACGTAATTTACGGACGTAAATGAATTAAACTAAATATCTCACTTTGCCCATCCATGGTGTAAGAAGACAAAAACTGGATCAAAGGTCTTCATTGAAGAACTATCAATGCTCTGAATTTCTTCATACAATGTTAGCAATGAAACTATCAACATGTATATTTTTATATACGTAGATAGTCAGGCAGCTCCTAGCCAGATCCTGCGAATTTGAGCTAATAGGATTGGGATAGCAATCAAGTGAGATTATTATTTATTTTGTGTCCTGTTTGTGAAATGTATATAATGTTGATTCGACTTCTAAAGGCTTATTTTGGAAAAATAGGGCTTAAAAGGGATTATTTTAAGACAAAGGTATGAAAAAGGGTTTATTTAAGATCGTATTTTTTAGATAAAAAAATTAAGGAAATTGAAATTTTGAACGATTTCCTTAAAGATCCTTATCTTTTAATTTATTAAACTGAAATTTTGAACGATTTCCTTAAAGATTCTTATCTTTTAATTTATTATTCTCTTACGTCAACAAGTTTCGCACTCCACATTGAGGATGTTAAGTTGCCTAGTTGAGGACATCCTACAGTGTATTCGTGCTCTCACAACATTGTGATCCCAGTTAATGTTGGTATCACATTTTCAAAAGTTTCTATTGTACTTATATTTTAATCTGTTCCAATTCGGTATGCTAAGCAACATGACATTGTCCTCCTCAAAATTAAGCCATCTCGTTGAGCTTAGAAGATATGCTTTAGCTTATGTTTATAGCTTTGGACAGTTCGTTTATGGATTGTGTTAACTTGGAACTCGTGAGTCTGGTTTTGTCTCCCTTTTGTAGCAATGATAGTTGCTCTTGTTCCATGAACGAGGGACTAACTTATTAACTAACTTATTATTATATTACTTATATTACCAATTTATGCTATTGACGAACGGATTTTACAGGAGTGTTCCCCCATCTGCAATCCGGGAACCCTTTTTCTCTTATTTTTGTCGAGTGGCACTTTATTCTGAAAGTTATTTAATTGCATAGTAGAAAATATCCTACGATGTATTTGTGCTCTCACAACATTGTGATCCAAGTCAATGTTAGTACCAGATCTTCAAGCGATAATATGAAGTGTTTCAGAAAACACCATGGTCTATCTGCCTTCTAAAAGTTTCATTTAGGTAGATTTACGTTACAGTATGAATTCTGGGATGCGGGAAATTGGAGTTTTTGATAATTCGATTTTGTAAAAGCAGGACACTAAATGTAAGCTCTATCCAAACCCCCCCCCCAATTACTTACGTAATTTACGTATAAATTACGCTTGTAAATTATCCCTGTTATATGGTCTGGTGTTATATGGTAAACTATCTCAGTACCAGGTAGTTTCTCAGAATTTATGTTAGGTTAGGTTAGCAAGGCTGTACTAATCATTTCTAATTTATTTCCAATGTTGAAAGTTTATCCTGAGATAAAAAGTATGTTCACACAAAATATAACTTACGTCCTCTATATACTTGAGATCCTGATAGCATCTGCATTCATTGGTGGACGTGATGCGATGAGCAAAGAGAAGTATTTAGTTAATTACCTACGTAAGTTACATGTAATTTACGTCCGTAAATTTATGAAACTAGTTAATTGCTTTCGTAATTTACGTGTAAATTACGCTTGTAAATTATGTAAATTA
>HF730666.1:5260-16300 GCA_000341915.2 Megaselia scalaris
GGGGGGGGGGGAGGGCAACGTATCACATTGTCGTACGAAAATTCTCCGTAGTCGTTCCAGCTGCTTTGACACTGCTCCATGTGTCATTCAAAGTCATTTGGCAAAGTTTAATGAGCTTGGATGGGATGCCAAATAGGTTCATAGCTTTGAACACTTGTAAATGAATGTCTGTCGGCCGATGTACTGAATAAAGTACGTGTTAGTTTGTTAGCCCAGATGGTATTAATACAGATCTGTGTGACCTTAATGAAGGAAATGATTTAAGGGCTTTTTGATAGTTTGGTATGATAAGCAACTTCACACTACCCTCCACCATCTTAAGCCATCTTTGCTTCGGAAGTGTTCTATCTCCAATTGGATTTGTGGAGAATACTTTTTAGGCTGAAATGTTGTTCGACTAACGTAGCAAATAAGACGTTTGGCTCTGATCTTTTAGATTTTGTCATCTGATCATCATTCTTCGGATCCATCCCATATAACATTTGGTGGACAGAGTTCACAGTTTTTTATAATTGTGTTCTCTGCCCACAAGTGACTTAAATGTATGCCCACACAATCTTTGAGGAAACTTGGTTACATGTGTTTTCCCCACACATATTAGTTGCTTGTGTACCAATTTGGTAGGGGGGGGGGGTGGATCTGATATAAGTATCTTGACAAAAGGCCGACTTGGAGACTACATTTTAGATAAACCTTTGATAACAGGTCATGAATCCTCTGGAGTTATTGTTAAAGTTGGAAAGAATGTCTGTAACTTGGCTACTGGAGATAGAGTTGCTATTGAGCCTGGGGTTCCTTGTAGATATTGTACATTCTGTAAGGCAGGTAGATATAACCTTTGTCCAGATCTTCGACTTTGTTCAATTCCTCCAGTAACGGCAATCTCACAAACTATTATAAGCATGCTGCTGACTTTTGTCACAAACTTCCTGATCATGTTTCATTGGAGGAAGGAGCTCTTATGGAACCATTATCTGTTGGCGTAAGAGCTTGTAGAAGAGCTGGAGTTTCTTTAGGTTCAAAAGTTCTTATCACTGGAGCTGGTCCTGTGGGATTAGTCACACTTCTAGCAGCTCAAGCAATGGGTGCCGCAAATGTTTTAATAACTGATTTGGCCAAGCATAGGTTGGAGACAGCTAAACTTCTTGGAGCTCATAACACTCTAGAAGTTGATCCTAAGGAAGATGAAAAAGCTACTGTTAAAAAAATTCACGAAATTATGGGCTGTGCTCCAGACATAACTATTGATTGCTGTGGCTATGAAGCAACTACAAGACTAGCTATTTTATCCACAAGATCTGGGGGGAGAGTTCTTGTAGCTGGATTAGCGTCTACAGACGTTAAAATTCCTTTAGTAAATGCTTTAGCAAGGGAAGTGGACTTAATAGGAACCTTCACTTATGGCCTTGAAGAGTAAGTATATTTTACTATTGTTTTACTATATATTAATTTACAATTTTAGTTATCCGGCGTCCTTGGCATTAATGGCATCAGGAAAAATTAAGAATATCAATTGTTTGATAACTCATCACTTTGATCTAAAGGATGCTCCAAAAGCCTTTGAAACAGCTCAAAAGGGTTTGGACGGTGCTATAAAAGTTATGATCCATTGTCAACCAAGAGATTCAAAATAATTAGTAAAATTAAAAAAAAAAGTCACAACAATTTATTCCATACTTAAAAATAAATACACTAATTAAATTATAGTATCACAGTCTTTAATTAGTCTCTTTATTTTGGGGCATTGCTACAGTCACACCAAGGAGTCTCATCTTTGTTGCAGTCCAAAAACACATTCAGAACTGATATCGAAATCTCGTCAATTTTCAATTTATAAACTTTGTCTATTCTATAAGATGTTGTGTTCAACCCTGTTTTCCTGTCTCGCTTCCGATTACTTCTTTCTGATTATAGCATTTTTCCATATCTCTTCTCCGGCGGCGCTTATCGTGATTGTGACTGCAATTTTTTAGAGAAAATTTTTATATTTATATATAAAATTTATTATTTCATTAAAAGTAATATTTATACAATTTATTAAAAATATTTTTTCAATACAATTTTTAAAATAAGAAGACCAAATTTCAAGTAATGTCGGAAATTGGAGTGTGTTAGATACAGATTCCCTCTTATTCATTCTACTCATTCCCGCAGTATTCAAAGGAGAGCTTTTATCTTACCAGGACCTACTTAAACCTAAAAATATCAGCAATGTTCGAGATCTGGACTTGGAAGTAACGAAATTGATCAATGCTCTCATCCTTTCATGGGACAAAGCATATCCACTTCTTAAAACTTCCAAGAAACAGAGCCCACAATGATTATTGAATTGTTGATAGAAAAAAGTAAGTCAGATAAAGAACTCTATCATATAATTCTCCATGGTCTCTTACAGAAGGCGGGTAAGGCTAGTCATAAGCCTATCCTCCTTTATGATGAAAACCATGGAAAAACTACTGAATACTGGATAACTGCATAGGAAAGGTAAATCCACTGAAAGGGCATTACACAAAATTGTAAGATGTATCAAGGATCCATTCATGATCCTGCCTTTCTAGACATAGAGGAGACTTTCAAAAATATCAACTTTAAATCCAAAATAAGCGCACTATACCGTTTTGATATTGCCAAAGATGGCACTACATGGATAAGAAATATGTTAATAACCAGGAGAATTAACACTTATCTATAAGGAGTATTAAAAGCTAGGACGGTAAGCAAAACCACTCCTCAAGGAGGAGTCATTTCAGTCTACTAACCGAACTAGAAAGGTCTGGAGTCACCGTTATAGGGTAATGTGATGACATTGCTATTCTGGTTCAGGGTAAATTCCCAAATACCTTTGGTGAACTCCTAAACTTATTCTTAGGGAGCAAGTAGGACTGAGACGAAACAGAACTGGCCAATGTTTAAGAAGGTCATAGATGTATGGTAGTTAATAAGAAACCGGAGAGTGGTTTCATGCTAAAAACGGAAATATTATATTGAGAGGTAAGCACAGTCATCCCAGACAGGAAAAATGTACAAAATGGAATGCTCTACGATTTGGAGAACTAAGGGTATATGCTATAAAATGGTCTGTGGTACGGGGTCAGGTATATTGAGAAACTTGGGCTGTATTCGATAACACTAAAAAATTCAGTCAATTTATGCTATATACAAGCGCATACACTAGCATAGATAAGTACAAGCAGTAGAAAGATAGTTAGAATTCTAGTAGAAATCTACCCTAAACACTGCTTGCTACGAATGCATATTATAAGACTGATACTGTAGATACTGCTTAGACTTGGGATGTCAGAAGGATGCAGTACACATACTAAATGAAAGAAAAGCTTTGGAAAAAAATAGGATCTCCCAGCGCACCGAAAAAAGAGACATTTTGAAAAGGCTGGAAACTTAGAGACTGGAAAGTGAAAAGGAGGGTCAAAGAGAATACTGAAATATAGATATTTATTTAATATTTTTAAATAATAGAAATTTTTAACTAAATTAAGACATTGGCATAATTAACTGCGAGATTTACAGACTAATTTTATTTTTTTGTTTAAATTTTATGTACTTAACATTTTTGAAGGTTTTTATTTGAAATATTTTATATTTAGATTACTAAATATTTTCAAAATTTTTGAAGTTGGGAAGATTTATGTGCTATAGTTGGAGTATTTTTTTTTAAGTCTTTAAAATTTTGTATAATTCTGAAGATTTCAAAATTCACATGTAACTCTGTAAATATTTTAGAAATATTTTAATGTCTAATTATTGTACAAAATTTTGTCTTAATTTTTTAGTTTGTATTTTTGAATTTTTTGATTGTGTAATTCTATCATTAATAGTTTAAAAATTTAATGGATTTTGAAAATTTTCAGAATTAATCTACTTTGAAATATTAAATCTTTGAAAACCAATTATAAACTTTTTTAAAATTTTAAAAATGTTTCGTTATAAATAAAAACAAAAATATTATATAAATCCTTGCAAATACTCACGCAAAAGTGTCTTCTGGTCCAGTCTGAATTCCTTCAGGCCTATGAATTGGTAGTTGAGCTTCCTTCAATCTAACATAGAATTCATCGTCTTCCAATCCCCACCCCCAATACTGATTTGACATACCATTAACTGCTTTGTAATGGTTCATATTTACTAAAAGAATGCCTCCAATATACTTTTCATAATGATATTTCGGATGTAATTTTGGAGAGCTGATATGTAATGGTCCATTTTTTGGGAACGAATACTTCAAGTCATTGTTCATTGGTAAAAGATCCACATCATGCATTGCTATGTAATCGAAATTTTTCTCAGTGTAAAGAAATCCAACATTTATCAGAGCCGCCCTATTAAACCTATAAGAATCTCTTTGGTTTACCACAAATATATGATGGGAAACATTCTGTGCTTTCAAGAAATTGGTCATATGAGGAACAAATTCCAGCAATTCATCAAATCTGTCTCTAAATGGAACAATTATTGCTAAATTATGCTCCGATTTTGGAGTATTTTCTAAGAATTCTTCCGAATGAGGAAATATTCTGTGGTCTTCGTTATAAAAACACTCTGTGAAGATGGTACAAAAATTATATAACTTCCAAGACTTTCCAGAATTACTCACCATTTTTACTTTGAAGTATTAGGAAAATACAGCCAAATAAGGAAAGTATTCCAAAAATTGAAAATAATCTAAAAAGTGTTCTCATCGCCGATTCCTTCGAGCTAATTTAAAATAAACACAATGTTTTTTGTGTTTTGTAGGATTCGTTATAAGGCCTTAACATGGTGTAAGGTGAGACGGCACACTATGAAGATATGGCCAGCTCATGTTAGATACATAAATACATAGAATAGAGTCGGTGTAATCATAAATCATAGATGGAAAGTGTATGTTAGGTAGGTAACTAATGGTTATTTACGTTAGTTACTGTAACTAATTATTATTTCTTCATTAACATTCTATTTATATTATTATAATATAATAAAATAGAATCTAATAACATTTGCAAGCATTACAAAATACAAAAAATTTAATTTTATACAGAAAACTTAATCAGCAATGTTGCTAACTTCTCAATTTAGTTACGAGTTAGTTACAGTAAGTTACGTAACTTACAGTAGGTAACTAATGTAAATATAACTTTTGCCCATCTATGTTATTAATACTATCGAACTACTCCGCCTCTTCGTTATCCAACATTCCGAATGATCTGGAATATAACAAACTCTGAGTTGTTGGCATTCACGTTTTTATTGAATTTTTGCATTCGAATACTATGGTAGGTGTATATAATCACTTTTCCAAAGGTGTTGATTTAGAGTTAAGCAAAGGAATTAAATCACTTAAAACATCTGGAAACTTTTTCCTGACGAGTATAGCAAGATCATCAGCATACCCAATAATTTCGTCGACCACGAACAGCCAAAGATGGGAGAGATTACTCGACCTTATGGGGTATCTCTACTTCCTGATGACTTTAGAGCACGATATTTTAGCTGTCACTAATTAGCTTGTAAGCATGTGATTTATTCAACCAAAAATGCCATTATAGACGTAATTCCTCGTTAGTGCTTTCAATTATAAACGAGGCAGTTACATAAATAATGATACAAAGAAAGAGGTATGGTGGGATTTTTTCTCTTTTCCGTAGAAATCTGTTCCTTATCAGCATAATGTCAATTATGTCACTGATAAGGAAACGCTTTTCTTTTAATAATGAATTTTCTTTGATTTTCTCAAAACACTTCTTCACAAATTTTTTTATATAACTTTTGTTTCAGAAACCAAAAATCATTTAGTTAATTACTTATGTAATTTACGTCCGTAAATTTTGTTTACGTATACAACTGATATTTTTTACTGAAGGAGTTAATTTATTGAAGGAACTGTAAATTTCGTAAATTACATACAGTAATTTACTGATGTAGCTCAGTCTCCATACTTACTTTACTTTTACTTTTATGCTGACGATCCTTCGGCAGAATCCAGGGGGGGGGGAAATAAAACAATAATTAAATTGTAATACGTGAATCCAGCCGATCCTCTTATATCCCATATAACATTTAGAATCCACAAAACCCTTTTGTGACGGTTATGTGTGCTTAAAATGTGTTTGTGGAGTCCACATCTATATCCTTCTTCCAACCGCACTACAGCTGGGGGGGGGGGGGGGGAACATAGCTTTGCCCATTCATGTTCCAGAAATTGTACATATTGCCTATAGCCAAAATGTTTATGGAACATCCGGTCGTAGGAGCAGATATTCATCACTTCAAAAATTTGCTTTCTTGAAAATTTTCAGGCTCCTGAAGTCGTAATTTTGTCAAAAAGGTACATATTGCTTTGATTCGAAATTTGGATTGATAGTCAGGGAATCATCCAATGGTCTGGAAGGAATTATTCATTTCCGAATTATCTGATTCCTGATATCAAAATCTATCTAAAAAAGGTATGTTTTAAGTAAAGAAAAATACAAATATCTAGAAAATAAAACACTAATAACTAGATGGAAAAATTACGTAATTTTATAATTAATTAAAAAATTACGTAATTTTGAAAAATCGCTGTGAACATTTTCAAAATTCAAAAGAACATTTATAGTTAAAAAGAAAGAACATTTATAGTTAACGTTACATTTTCTTCAGTAACTTAACGTAAGCCTTCACGTTACTTGACAAAAAATCTTGTTGACGACATACAAACAAACACACTTAACTTTATTAATTAAATTTTTAGAATATTAAAAAAAAATTTTAAAAAATGTTTACTTAAAAAAAATAAAAATATTAATAAATTTTATATTAATTGAACTCCAATGTAATAAAAATATTCATATAAGGAATATACACTCGGATTTAAGATGGAAATATCAGAACATCCTACAAAGTGCTCCTGAGGCCCACATCCAATCGCCGCAGTCCCATTTGGACATATGCCCCAATTATTGGCAGCTGTGTAAGTCCATCTTAAAACGCAGTGGTCACAGTATATGTTTGGCAATACAACATTGGGCCAAACATTCCCGGTGATGTTGAGGGCAAATAATATTTATATCCATCTTCACTTCCATATACAATTAAAGGATATTCTAGAAAACATTTCTCAGACTCCTTTCTATTTACAGTCAAATCGCATAAATGAAAAACAAAGAATCCTTTGTGGTTTGCAGTTATTCGCACTTTAATTTGAATTTCAGACCCTGGAAGGTAGGACTCTACTATAACACCTTCTCCATACTTTCCTCCCAGTTCATGAGACCGGGGAGTTGGCTCCGAATAATCATCACCACACAATCCACATTTACCATGATTCTTAAAGTATTGAACCTATAATTTTAAGATTAAAAATTATTTATAAATTTCTTGTTATTGAGAATATTTAAAAAGTAATTTTTTATATCGAGTATCGTCATTTATCAACTTTTGTTAAGGTAGTTTGGCAATGTTAATCAGTTTAGTTAGCTCAATATAATTTTAGGGATTGAATTCTAGAGTTTGGAGAGGAAACTCCAACTTGCCTCTCAAAAATTTTCAGTTTTTTTTTGTTTACCGCCTAGACAAAAGGAGTAAACGACACATTGGAAGTCTTCATCGATAATTAGCGAATACCGACTTTCCAGAATCCCAAAAATGTGGTTATTATTCGACAATTTCCAAACATTTTTAAAACACTCGGCAAATATATGTAATTTGGTGAGCTCCAGAAACAGAGCTTCGAAGGCCCTTGCTGGTACTTCTTGAGGTAAGGATAAAGGAACCATAGTTTCTACCTACAAAACTTCATTATGCAGCCCCTTTCTTAGTCAATCTTGTCAAAAGTCTGCACTTTACATTGTGACCGAATGTCACTCCATCACTCACCCGGATCATCTTCCCGATGAAACGTCGATGCTTCCTGTCAAGTTACAGAACGAGCTACTTACAAAGCAATTCCTTCTGGCTTGTCATGATGAACTATATTTATGAGGATTCTCTCAGAGCAGCTATATCGATTAGTAAAAGAAATAGTGTGTTTGATGCTCATCCTTGGTGGATTGAGGGAGTAATATTTTCCAAGAGAAACAAGAATTACTCCTGCTCAATCCGATCAGGTTTTTGAAACATCTTATAATACTACGGTGCTCGATTTTTAGGACTTGAAACTAACTAAAAGAATAATACTTAATTTTATCTATTTTGGGTTGGGAAGTGTTTTTAATTATATATTATTCTTATAGGTCTGGAGCCGCTACAACAATCCAGCTTAGTCCAAGTAATTTCTTAGTCCTAACTATATTAATTAGTTATCAAAGCAAACTCATACCTTTTAGAAGCACTTTCAAATAAATTATTGCCTTACCCCAAAACCACCACAAAATCCAGCATTATCATCATAGTCAATAGGAGCACTTTTATTATATCGCCATCTAGAGCCTCTTGCTACTGGCGACAACATCATTCCGTGACCATGGGCAACGTTTATGAACCATTTGGCTAAACAAATGGCTAGAAAGATAATATTTTTCATATTTTTACGCCGATATTTCAATGTCAACTGTCTAGAACATTCAACCACTCCCGATATATAAGTCTTTATGTTTTCTTATGTATTGACTTTGACTCATCAGCGACCGCAGAAGGGTCGTGCATGGATTGTACAATAATTGCAAAAATTCATATATCTTATCTCAAAGATATTATTTAGTAAATATACTAAAAAACAAGCGAATTTAGCTCTTAAGATATATAAATGCTACTGTTTTGTGACATATTTTCACAATTATATTTATGTGTCTTATCATCAATTCTTCTACCACAAATTCCAATATGGCGTTTTTATATTATAAGTCGACTTGATAAGCAAAAAAAAAGTATTTTCTGTATACACTAGCTACATAAATTAAAATGTATGGATACCCAACGACTTTGCCGACGAGCTTCTCAAATACCTTGGTACAAATAAAACCTATCTTAGAAATTTTCTATATTGCTCCATATACTGCTGTATCTACTTCTGAGTCTAAATATGAAAGCTCATCTCTGCACTAAGGTCTAAGAAAGATAGAAAATCCTCCTTGGGGAACAAAAACACTTCCATGACGAACCATCAACTTGATTCAGGGTAAAATTGAGTGCATTCTTTCTCTGTTCATCCTTTCCACGATCAGTGTCCTCCTTTCCCTTTTCTAAGCGAGAAAAGCTATGATCAGTCACTCGCTTTCTGAAAATATTATGAAAGGTACTCAATTTGGCTTTGGGGGTTCTCCCGTAGCTTAGTATAATGTAGCTGTAGTGCGGTTGGAAGAAGGATATAGAAAATAAAGTCAACGAGGTAACTATATAATAATGCGACAAGGGGTCATCCAGTCTTTGATAAAGATGAGTATCCTTCTGTGAAGGTATCGATGATGTTAGTTAAGCAGGGGTGGGCATTGTCTGTAATTTACGAAATGTACAAGCGTAACACGTAAATTACGTAAGTAATTAACTACTTCCATACAAAACTTCATTAAAAAGGCTGACGGTAGTTGGGCAGAAAGTAGTGATGAGGTGGGAAGTATCTTGATGGATATGTACTTTGTAGAATATGTAGAAGACATATATAACTCTGAAGTGCAAGACTGTAATAGATGTGAAAATGTAGGTCTATCTATCTGCTTACCACAGAATAGTATCGGATGAAAAGGTAAAATTTCTATTTTTGAACCATATAAATCATCGGGTCAGATGAAAGTACTTTGAACCAATTAAGCACAGGTTGGTTAACATTTCCATAAACTCAATGAATTTAGGGTTTACTCCTAGAAATTGGAGAAAGGTCAGAGTAGTATATATTCTTATACAAATAGAAGTGGGCACTGCATAGTGTTGCAGTGCAAGTACCAAAATCTGCTATTTTGGTACTTGCATCACAATTTATTGTTGACTATCGTTAAAATAATATTACCCACTTCTTCACAATTTTCTTCTGAGTATACTCTTGTTGTATTAGGTTTAATTTCTTGGTAGGTCATTTAATGGTTGTTTCCTGAATTCCTGAGGATCACCAATCTATAAGAAAGCATAGAAATTTTCCAGAAGTATGTCATAGTTCCCGATCATAGTTCATGTTTCCTGGTTGAACGTAAGTCGCGAATCATCAGTGTTTTAATATGTGACAGTAATTTAACTTTAATCTGCTTATGTTCTTGATTACTGAGGATCGCCACTCTATGAGAAAGCTTAGAGACTTCCCAAAATTATGTCGTAGTTTCCGATCAGTAGTTCATGTTTCCTGGTTGAACGCTTATGCGCGAATCATCCCCGTCTTAATATGTGACAGTATCTTAATCTGCTTATGTATTATTGAGTTGACAGAAAGATTGTGATTATCTCTTATACTCCTGTCTCCTCACAGAAGTATCTCCACCATTTTTATTAGCTATATTCACGTAATTTACGTTAGTAAATTATGTAATTCACATAAATAACTGACATTAACCGAAGAATTAACCGAGGAATTATTTTAGTCAGTAGATGCTTAAATATTTAAATAAATAAATTAAATTGTACCACCAGCTGATCCAAAACTGTACCAAAATCCAGTCGTTGTTTAAAAGATCAGAGCTAAACGTCTGAAATGGGCAGGTCACTTGCAGCAAAAACTGAAAAACAGGCATGTTAAAAAAGTATTCTCCACAAATCCAACTGGAGACCTGATAGTCCGAAATAAAGGTAGCTTAAGCTTGTGGAGGACGATGTGGAATTGCTTCATTTACCCAATTGAAAAAGAACAGCTTAAAATGGAAGATTCTGGGGAAACTTTGTCAAGGTTCGTCGTAAAATAAGATAATTACTTACGTAATATAAATGTAAAGTAAATGACGTAAATTACAGACAATGCTCATCCTTGAAGAAAATGGATGAGTATAAAGTTACTCTCTTTCAGTTGCTAAAATCTCAGGATATGGAAACATTATTTAAGAGAACTATACTATCTGGACATCAAGTTTTTTGAGAGCTTACTTTACTTTTATGCTGACGATCCTTCGGCAGAATCCAGGGGGGGGGGGGGGGGGGGGGGGGGGGGGG
>HF730710.1:0-13540 GCA_000341915.2 Megaselia scalaris
TTTCCTTTGTATGTTGACTTTTTGATAACATAACCTGATGTCTGTTTCCTAGAATTTCCATTTCTTCAAACTTGTGTGTTTTTTTTTAAATCGACGATTCTTTTGTCTTGCCAATTTTACAACTTCCCTCCTTTTGTTCTTGTACGCTCTTGGACTGCTCTTGTTTTCTTTTGGAGGCTTCTTTGATAGAGAAGGTCTTTTTCGGCAACAGCTATATTCTTCGTCTCGTCATCCTTGGGGCTTGTGTGGCTTTTGCATACCCAAAACCTATGAGTCTGCTATTTTTACCAAGCATCTTAGTCACTGTTTTTTATATATCCAACTCACTCGGAAGCGTATAAAGTTGTTTTGGATGTTTGTTCTATGTTAAATGTCACATATCACGTGATCGATTTCATTTTTGGTCGCTCCATTAGGTGAAGTAAAAGTTTGAAGATGGATTCTACGATGCGGGAAACAGATACTTCTAATAACAGAACTCGAATCTGCAAACGATATCAGACTTAAAGCGTTGTCATAGGTGATGTTGTGGGACTATACATGCCTATAGTTCCCTTGTAGATGTCTTCTTTGCCCACATTAGATTTTAATTCGTAAAAGAAGTCCTTCAATTCTTTGTTGGTGGGTCCATGAGCGCAAATTATGCTGATATTGTAAAATTTCGATGATAGGCGTCCAACTCGTTACGGCTTTTCCTCTAACGGCAAAGTCTACTCCAAACTCCAGCTGTAGTAGAGGTCGCATTGATGTCGGATTCCTTAATCTCCCCTTATCATGTCCATCCAATCTCTTGAAGGGTGGTGATTTCCACGCCATATTTCTCCAATACTTTCTTTAGATCTTGTAAGAATTTCAAAGACTCATACAATTTTCCTTATTTCAAGAATTATATGTTATATTTTATCTTTTATCTAGCATGTTATATATTCAGAGAATACAAATATGTAAAGCTGGAAAGTTTCACCAACAACAAAGTATATGTCCTTCAATATTCTAGTCTACCTCCAAAATTAATCTATATAACAAAACTCTAACCCCGAAAAAGTATATTTCAAAAATTTGAAATGTATAAAAATTTAGTAAAAATATTTACAAAAAAAAAGCTTAAAAACTTTATCCCCGCTTATCCAAACATCTGAACAAATCGTAAACACGTTCTCCGCGTGTAATTCTTCAGTCATTTCTTGAACAGAGTTAAAAGATCCATTATTTTTCTTCATCTTACAATCTCCATTAAAGTTCGAAAATATAAAATTTTGAACAGCTTCCAAGACATTCTTGGCGGACGAGGCCAAAACACTTTTCAATTCTCCCATATCGTTTGAAAAATGATCAAAGATCTTGTCCATTGTTAATGAACCATGTTCTAATGCATCAACAGAAACGTCAAAATCTTTAGCAATTAACTTCTTAGTCTTAGCGTCGTTCCCAAAGGTCCACTGAATTTTCAAAATTATTGGGAAAGTGCTTATGATGAAATCGTGAGATGATTTTACATTTAGGCCAAAAATGGAGCTCTTAGCTTTAACATCGAGGCTGTAAGTTCCTTCTATTTGAGTTCCATTGTGTTTTATTTGAAGGACATAGTGTTGATCGGTATCGTTGTATTCAGATTTCAAAACATCGTAGTTTTGTAGATCATTAATATGAAGACGCGTTATATTCAAGTGTAAACTGTGAAATTACATTTTGCTTTAGAAAATATTTTGGAAATTTAGTAAAACTTACTAAAAATTCTCACTGCCAATTTCTTTGGACAAGTATGGTGGAAAGAAAGCTAATAGTCCAGGAACAAGATAGAATTTACCAGCTCCAGTCTCTTCAAAGTCTCGAACTAATTGATTTCTTCTTTTTTCAATATGTTCTTTAACGGCCGTTCCGAAATCTACTCTTTCCTTAAAATGAGCAACGACGAAAGGTACAAGAATCAGCAAAAATAAGGAAGATTTCATTCTATTCGTAGACAATTTGAAAATATATAAAATTTTCGGTATTTAATTGATATTTTATAAGTCAGTTTTGATAGATATTTTATTTGAGCTTCTTGGTTTTCTTATTAAAACAGGATTCTTGACATTTTTAGAAGTCAACAATTTAAATAAATTGTTATTTACAAACTTTTTTCATAGGCCTCATATAGGATTTTAGCCCAAAAACAACTGGATTCTATATAGTAGGAATCTTCCAATGGATCTTTGGAATCTCGTAAGCTTTTCTGTCAAATTGTTTTCCATCGGACTATACTCTCGAAAACACTATAAAAGTATATATGTCAATCCTAAAGCAGAATTTTGCTATATCTGTGATAGCTTCCTTTAAGAAACTAAATGATGCAATTATTCTATTTGAAAGGTATACAAGTATTCATAAAATCTTTACAAATTACCCAAATGACCTTTCATATTGAAATTCTTTATAATTATTGAACTATAAAAATTCAGAACATTCCTCAATTTTATCCAGGTTCTTAAAATATTGTTTAAATAAAAATGAAAAGTGGGATAGCTATTAGGAAGACATAAACCAGAAGTCGGTAGACAAAGCTACATGCTACACGTAATTTTGTCTTAAGTCTTATAGAAAATTGGATTTGGAGTTAGGAGTTCCATTAATGGAGTCTATAATTTGATGCAATTAGCGACGTGAATCTACTGAAACAGTTTTCCATGTGATACAGCTTGTTGACTGATAAAGGTCCGGAATGTATTCCAAACCACAACCTGGGCAGTCAGTTTCAGGAATTATTCCAAATCGTCTTGTTTGTCTGTCAATATCCCAGTGACCCGTACATGCATACGAAATTTCCCTTACGACTTTCTTATTGTATTTTAGGATTAGTTGTTCAGTGTTGTAGGACTGATAAAGCCCCATATTTGCTTAATATATAAACATTTTGACTTTTCCGAGTCCCTTGACATGGTGTCAAGATGCCACTCGACACTTTCTTAACTTTACAGTTGTTCCTTACGACGGTTGAACTGTTTTTGTCTTTGATAGGATCATTCTCAAACTAGATGTATCCATAGTATTCTTCACAGAATGTTTTCCAAGCAGGGAACGTGTTCATCTTTAACTTACTCGAAGCATTGAACACCAGGCTTAAACGTTTACATAGTTTCTATACTATTTTTTATGAAGCAATTCTCTTAGTTTGTCTTTCTGGGATTTCGGAATCCAGGAGCATCTTACTTGGTGAAATTCAACTCAAAAAGTAGAATCTATGAGTATTAATTTCATACAGCTATTTGAGAAGAGCTTTCATAGAGAAGAATGGCAGCATTTTGGGACTTTGGGTTGTCTTTAATACTGCTAATGCCGACCATCACAGTTTATATAAATGGAATTTACAAGGCTCTAGTGGTATGGATGAAGTATAACTTCTAGAATACCTGGGCAATAAAACAATGAAGACGGTCGTTAAAAGGGCACATTACAAGGAGTAGTCATTTCTTTATATCTATGTCTATTGTGAGTTACCGAACTATTTAAAGCTTTTGAATATAGAGGAGTTATTACACTAGATTGTATACAAATGTTAGAAGGACAAGTCAATTCTCTCTGACTGAGAATATAATTTTGACTTCCTCACCAAGGGCAGGTTGTCATTTTAGAGATGCTTTTAAATGCGAGAAATGTATATTATTTGGGGTTGTTCATAAAATATGATAATTGAAGTAACGGTGGGAGTAATTAGGAACCATTACGGACCAATCTTATGTCTTCATTTGTATATAAACCATGCTTATTAAAAACAAAAATTTAATAAAAAAATTTGAAATATCACATAACAATAAATAAAACTTACCTTTCCACAGCATTTTTCCCAGAACCAACCACAAAATCTCCAAGAACTACGCCGATCGGTGCTGTTGACAACAATAATTTTGCAAATTTTGATGCATTTTCTCCAGCAATCACAGCTCAAACCACAACTACAAATAATATTAAAAATAATAACAACAACGATAGCTTTTTTGATGCCTTCAACGATAACTTTAATTCAAACCTGAAAACTACAAGTACCAATAAATTTGACGCTTTTGGAGACGCTTTCAGCACGGCGACCACAATCGCGACCAAGTCTTCAGGATACAAGGTTTTTGATGAAAATGAGAATGGTTTTGAGGATGATTTTTTCAAAATGAAACTAAGCGATAAGAATAATGGAACAAGCTCAGTAAATTCAAAGAAATCCAAAAAATCTAGTCAAAATAATGTAAATTCTGCCGGCAGCGAAAAATTGCCGACAAATTCGCAGACGATTATTCCAAAACTGACTCCTTCGATGCGGATTTGGCGGAAGCGTTGAAAAGAAGTATGGCGGAGAAATAAAAATTGTTGAAAAATTTGTTCAAAAAATATTGATTTTTAAAAATATTTTGAAAAGAAACCAAAAATCATTGTTGAATTTACTAAGATTGTTCCAACAAAATTTTTTGCATGTTGCATTCCCGTTTTATTTTTAACTTTTATTAGATTTTACAAATGAACATAAAATTTAAAAAATAAACAAAAACAAACAAAATAATAAAATTATTATAATCATAGTTTATAAACAAATTCTTCATTATACTCAGTTGACTTTCATTTTCTGTGTGAGAAATTCAAAGAGAAGAAAAGTAAAATTCTATTGTCTGTTGAAAAGAAAATAATAATTTTCATTTATTAGAAAAAACAAAAACAAGAAAAAAACTTATTATTATTAAATAACTTAACCTTTATGTGTATTTATTCTCAAACAAAACAAAACATTATTAACAAAATAATAAAAAAAAACTATACAAAATTTACATTTTTGCTTTGGGTTTGTTTGGTAGATTTTTAGAATACAGTTTGGTTTGTATTATACATTATCATTATAAACTTTAAAAAGTTTATCACATTCCGAAGCACGAAAATATAGAATTCCTAACGCTTACGATTCGCATCGAACACATTAAAATGTATCCGCATTCTAATCTAAATTCGTCCTATGCATCTGAGTGATGTCGAAGAAACATTTCAGAATAAGTATTGTATACATCTTAAATATATTTGAAATGCGAAATTTAAATACTAAATTAAAAAAAAATCATAAATTTCTAAACTATATTTAATTTGTTTCATAATCGTATTCATAACGTTTAATTTAAGAAAAATGTTTTTCATTTGAGCAAAAATATTTGTATGAAATTGTTAGGATTTGAACATAGGATTATTTAACCTAAATATTTGTTTATATTAAAAACAATTTTGTGTGTACAAGGATTTGAACTCGACCTTTTTATTGGGTATCATGGTATTTATTGGCAATTTAATGGTATCCTCAGAGACACATTTCTAATCCATTCGTTTGTTCTGCATCCTTTTGTAATACTCTAAGATGCATTTTATGCATTCAAGTATTATTCTTAAAAATGGGTTTTCTCCACTATAATAAAATTGCGGGGAAAGGCTACTTTTGCTAAAAAAGAGAAATTATTAGCACACCAGCGTATCTGACAACTTTCTCTTCAAAAAAAGAAAATTTTTGCTCTTTTTTAGAAACTTTTTTTTGTGATAGGATTTCAAAATTCAAGAAAATTAAACAAAAATTGCTCAAAATTATCAAATTTTGAGAGAAAAAATTATAATTTTGCAAAGTTGCAAATTTTGTGAAACTAATTTATTTTGAAAAATGAAATCTTATATATGAAAGTAAATGGATTGATGAATATAATCTCTCTGTGAGTAAGTGTATAATCAACCTGAGAACTTTTGATAATATCTTTAGGCAGTGAGTGACTGATTATTGATTCTGTCGCTTAAAAAATCGAAAAAATGATAGTAGAATACATTCCATCCTCCATTTACTAAAGCTGATGTTTCGTTATATGTTTCTTAACTCATAGTCTGTAATTGAAATTTGAACTTTCGATAACAAAACCAGGTTGAGCATCCAACCTAGATACTAGATACTTCAAATATAAATGACTTGGAGACCCCACCTACTCCCAACACCTCAGTATAAGCATACCTGGCTAGAAATCAGTAAGATAAGTGAAGATCCTCCAACATTTTAGACGCAAGATCAATAGAGCAGACACCTAGTAAGAGCACTACTGCGATGTAGAATATATTCGACCCCGCCTAGCAAAACAAGCACGTCAATTCAAATATGCAATTGCCAAAAAGTGTATATTTCAACCCGAAACCAGCGATATCTAGAGCCACTGTTTTATCGGCAAAACAGAGCAGGACGAAGTCTAAAACCTCGAGTTACTGAGAGACAGGAACCAAACAAGGAAGTTTTATCAAGGTGCAATACTCAGAGAACAGTATTCACTCCAATAATATCATTCTGCAAGGATAAATAGAGCTTACAGCAAACAAAAGACAAGTACCCAATCGTTGACAAGAATTTTTCAGTGAACTGCTAAATGGCGACCGGAGCAGAATGACCCCTCTTTGTCCTTCGATAACACCGAACGCAGAAAAAATGCCAACGGAATGGAGGGAATGAACCAGTTTGGCATCCCCAAGAAGTTAATTAAACTCTGCAAATCACTTTGAAAGATACATGGATAGTGTGACAGGGAAAATGTCTGATAAGTTCCAGACTAGTAGAGGTTTTCGACAAGACGACGGACTATCATGTAGCTTCTTTAACATCCTGCTTGAAATGATGATAACATCTGCTAACATTGAAATCTGGTCAGATACTTGCATATGCAGATGACATTGACGCCATTGGAAGAACACCATAATGATAATTTAGGATTCGATGTTTTGGTTTTCGACCAAAAATGTTTCCATTTTGTGCTAAATAATTTTCGATCTTTAAAAAGTGGTTTCGGACTTTTAAAATTCATCAATCTCTTTAAAATAACTTTCGATAATTTATTTTTCGAAATGTTTGTGTTCAATGTTCTGAAAATCGAAATATTGAAATTCGATACTCACTCTTCGATGTTTTCATTATTTTATATTCGATATTTAATAATTCAAAATTTATTTTAAAATTCGTTAAAGCCAGGGACATCCAATATATGTTGATAACTATTTTTTATAAAATATAGTTATATGCTTACATAAATTACAAGTAACTTATACTTGTAAACTAGAAAAATTACAGACAATCTTAAGTCGCTGTCGCGAATTAGTCAGTTCTCTTTTATCTATTGGAACTGCTCCCGATGTAAAATATTATTATTAGCTATATTCCAAAATCAAACTAAACCCCAACAAAAGAAGTAAAACATAAAGTTCATAATATATTTAATTTAAATAAAAATTCAGTTCCAATTCGAGTATAATAACACAAATTTCTATTATATATCTTAAAGTAAAATTAATGTTGGACATCAGTGATACCATGACAAGTCCAAGACACTGGTTTGATATAGTCTATCAGAGAATCACCAACAGGACAATTTTGCCTTGCATAATACTCCATAACGTATAAAGCGATCATCAATGAATTTCCAGTGATTAATGTAAACCACACTACAAAGTTCCCAAAATGTTTTGGAAGATTCTTAGTCATAGCAATAAAAAGCACACCAAAGCCTCCAAAGAAGATATACAAGATCGGATAGAACATTCTCAGCGCAAAGCCCAGGATATGTTCATGGACATATGCCGACACAAAGAAGACAGTCAAGGATGACATCAACTTGGAACCCTTGAAAATATGATTGTACATATCCTTGTAAATGTATTCATATAACCAATCATGGACAACAATGTTCCAGTTTCTATAGTAAGCCTCATAGTTGCTTGCAGTCCACCAATCTTTGTAGAACATTCTGTCAGCAAATCGAAGAACTTCTGCGGCAAAGTTCATCCAAGAATGTAAAATTAAGTAGAATCCACATAAAAATATTATAGTCGAAGGCATTAACATTCCAAAGATTTTGACACTCAAACTGGCTCTGGTAATTTCTTCTTCTCCATACTTTTTGAACAAAGGATCAATATAGCGTTCATGGACATAACTATACACAAACATTATGGCAATAACTTCGCTCAAACAACTCAGAGCAAACTTCCAACGAATTTGTTTCGTCCTTGGATATTCATTTCTGTAAATTAAAGTTGGTGCAAACAGGAAGTACAAATATGAGGAGAACTTGGAAAGTGGAACTTGAGCTTTGGAATCGCTCTTAAGTTTTCCTTGCAGTTGCCATCCTACGTTAGTTCGAACAAAAGCGTGCATTTTCATCATTAAACGAACTGTTTCTAAGAGCAGGACTGATGAGGATACAAAAGGAAGATCCATTTTAATACATAGAATAGACCCGACATAGCCAAAGACCAGTTGGAAGGATATGAAGAGCATCAGGCATGATTTGTTCCAGAATGAAATAGAACGGCATCTGGAATTGAAAGGTTTGTTATTAATATAATGAAAAGATGTTATTATTTTTTTAAACAAAAATAATATTGAATTCATCTATGTTTCAAACTGGTTTGATAAAATTTTGAAATATCGAAAACATCAAATCTTGAATTTTTATTGATGGAAAACAAAAATCTTAAAAACCAAAATATCGAATTAGTATAATTAAAATCTCGAATTCATAAATATTGAATCCAAAAATCTCTATTTTCAAAATATCGAAGACTAAAACATCGAAAAGTTTATTATCGAAGGATATTTTTTGAATTCGATTTTTTTGGTTTTCGATAAAATAACTTTCGATTTTGTTGAAATCGATAATTTGTTTTCGATCTCTTAGAATTCGATACTTTGTTCTTTGATTTTTCGATTTCTTGGGTTGGATCTTTTAAAGTTCGATATTGAATATCGATATTTTTTGATATTGCCAAAAAATTATGAATACTTTTTGCTTTTTATTCTCACTTTGTGTATTTTAAACCTGAGTTACCGACAAAAGTTAAAAAGTTACTACATTATTTATATCAAGGACGGGCACTGTCTGTAATTTACATAATTTATACGTAAATTGCGTATGCTACTTCAATACAAAACTTCAGTTATTTACGTAAATTACATGTAAATTACGTAAGTAATTAACTAAATATTATACTTTGCCCATCTGGAAGATATCTTTCGATAATCTAATATAATAATTCATATTTTTCAAAATTTTCATTCATATTTTTAAGATTTTGTGCTTTTAAAAATTGACTATACTGTGTGTCCCTGATTTCAAAGAGGCTGAAATACGATATTTAAGAGGTTATGAACTCAGCAAAGGAATCAACTACTGTAATTTTCCATGACAATAGAGGGTGAAGGTCTACCTGGAGTCAACGCTGGTTAGATGTGCTAACATAGGATCTTCCAGCAAGCAGATGCAGTTTATCAGATCTTTTGAGCTATGTGCAGGATAAGTCTTCTTGATATTATGACCTAGTTTGAGTCCTGAAAGGGAACCAGGACGAAGTAATAAAGAATGTAAACAAACAAGGTTTTTCAATTAATACAAATGATGTTATTGAGAAGTTCTGCTAAATTTCTGAAACATTTTCGAAAATAATTTTACTTCCAGACCAGAAGGAATAGAATTAAGTGGGCTTACACGATTGAGAAGGGGTATTTAAACGCAATCCTGAAATTTTTAATATGCCTATAAATTAAATGAAATTTTGTGTTTATATTCAGATAAAAATATCCTTCATAATAAATAACCTTTAGAAAATTACTATATTTGATGTTCCTGAATTGAAAAGTGGAAGTTGAAAATACAATACTTCATTTTGTTTAAATAAAAAAAATGAATATAACTTTAGATTACAAACTTTGTATAAAGTTTATCAATATTTTACTTCATTCAATAAAATATTTTTATTATAGCTAATAAATTGTTAACTTCTAATATTTTTTATATTCGAAGAAAACTAACTCAGTCTGTTAATGATGAAGCAAATTATAAACCGATCACGAAATTATACAATTATTTTAAACGACTAACTAACTAAGTAAATCTACTAAATACTTAATCGCTTCTCAATTGACTCATACTAAAATTACGGGTCATAAACAAAAGAGTTGAATAATAAACTGTTTAGATCGTCTGCTGATTGTTTCAAAGAAAAATGTGATTCTAGAATTAACCGATTTCTTAATCTTATCTAAACAGACTTTCTTGAATTCTTTCAAAATAGTCCATATGGCAATTGGAAGAAAGTTCTTAGATTATCTTGGATCTCAAGTGGGCAAATGGTGAGTTGTACTTACTTTCAATCAAATTATATCTAACAATAGCCCACAATTTAAATGCGTAAAATAGTCCTAAAGCTAGAAGGTTCTTCACGATGAGCACTCCAATCACGTAGTGTAGTCCACGGAAACCACTTTTGATGGTATTAAGGCCAAAGTTCACCCTGGAATGACAATTCAAATTTTTATTATCATAAATTTTATTATAAAGTAGTTGATTACAGAACAGCGGGAACATTATTTTATTGGAAATTTGTCATAGAAACATTATATGGTCAAGACTAGTCTGATCCAGTGACTACCAGAAAAAAAAAAACTTCAATTTCTTTTCAAAATAAAATTTTCAAAATATATGTTGAAAAACCCCCCCCCCTAGTGAGTAGTCTTGTTAAAAACCTCTTACAGTCTTTTACATGTTTTACACAACTCAACGTAATTTCAAGCCACATTTTGCTGAGTTTTGAAGGAATAAGCGGTGAATGTACATGTTGAACCCATAGCTCTTCTCAAGAATGCCTCCATAGTTTTTGTAATCGCTTCTATCATCTTTCTTGTTGATTGGACATATGATGTTGACATTCCATTCCTCTGGCATCTTTTCGATAATGCAGATAATTGTCAAAAAAATCATGTTTCCTTTAAAAGTTCTGCGTGGATACACATCACTATCTGCGATCTTGTTTTTCTTGAGTCTCTAGCGACCTCTGATCTTAATGGTGAGGAACCTTATCCTTGTTTTGGAAATCAAATAGTCTGCTTTTCATTGTGCTGTTGAAATTTTTCTACTTTACTAACGTTGTAATAGAATTTACTCGCTCGATTTCTGTCCTCATTAATTCCAGTTCCTGAAATTGGAGTGTCTGTTTTTCAAATATGCCAGGCTTACAACCTCCATCCTTTTGTTTTCATCAGCTATCAACACCAAGATCCTCGTGTTCAAAGTTGTTGTGTTAAACTTACGCTTAGCGTTGATTGGCTTTTTAGTAGAGGACATCCAACAGCGTATTCGTGCTCTCAAAAGATTGTTATCTGAGCCAATGTTAGCACCTCTCTTACGATCCAGATATTACATACAGGAAGCATGGCGTTTGTCGCAGATAATATGATCTATCTGGCTTCTGTACGTTCTGTTTGGGTGGTTACACGTCTGAAGATGAATTCTGGGGTGCGAGATGCAGCAAATGAAATCACCCGAAATCCATTGCAGCGTCGTGTATACTTTGCAATGGTCCCCATGAAAAACTTGAAAACTGTTTTTCATTAACATCAGCATTTTCAACACCAATTACTCTTAAGTACTAAACAAAAATATCTTGTCTTATATTAAATTATATTTTTAAACGATAATTTATAAGAAAGTAAATATTTTGAATAGTTAATATTTAAAATGTATGTATTTTTTACAGGCACCCCAACCACAAACAGATGCCTTTGGAACTTCACCAAGCGGTGGATTTGCTGATTTCGCAGACTTCGACAATAAGGTTAGTAGATCGCAAAATTTCAATTATTGGTAGAAAGTTGATTTGGTAGATCTTTGTTTATGATTAACTATAACATGATTAACTAAATACTAATCACACTAACTAATTACAAAATGTTACTAACATTATACATTATAATTATTAAACAATAGTTTTTGATGTTAAATGAAAATAAAACAAATTGTTTAATTAAAAAAAACTAATAATTCGTGTTTTTGTTACTTTAATTGTTGTTAATTGATTGATAGATTTTGCATGAACTAACTTTAAAAGCCCAACATTAACAAGGAATCGAATTTTTCTCTCTTCTCTATATTTTCAGTGAAAAAATACACCATCAAAATTTAGCTAAAAAAACTTTTAACAAACTAAAAAAATTATATAAAATTACTAAACATTTCACTTTTATCTAAGACAAAGATCGATTAGATAGAACTTTAAAAACTTTAGGAATAATTCGAATAGTTTTACTCTCTTTTTGGTCTCTTTTCTGATTTATATTTAATTTCTTACAATTTTGGTTGATTTTTTGGTTTCTAAAATTTTTGTTGTGCTTTCTTATTATATTTTTTTCTTTTTTTTTTAATTTTTTAATTAAAAAAAACTATAAAAAACAGCAAGCTTCATCTGTATTTGGGGCATCTACAACGTCTCTCAACTCGACCAGCAATTCAGCAACCACAAATACAAACACAACCACAAAACCAACGGACTTTTCAGATGATCCTTTCAAGGACTATCGCTATGAAGATCCGTTCAGTATTAAGGATCCCTTCGATTCGACGATGATGAGGAGACTTCCAAGGGTGAGTAGTTTTTATGATTGTTGTTATTTATAAAATTTGAGGGATTTTGTTTTTAAAAAGTCATAATATTTTAAAGTTCCTTATTTCAGTAAATCTTCGATATTAAATATTTTCACAAATAGAGTTAATAATTTTACAATTTTAATATATGGATCCTTCATATTAATCTTCATTTCTGATATGCATAGCTGCTGTTTGCAGCTTCTCTGTATTGTTGCTTCTCATGGCTGTATATCAGCAATACTTGGATATTACATCCTTTGAAGTCCTCATTTGCTTCTTTTGACAGGACAGCTGCTCAGATAAATCAAATATTTCTCAAGAGATATGATATTTTCTTTTCAGACTGAACGATTAGACTTAGTAATTCTGCAGTCATAGTTAGAGTTTATGTCTTTAACGCCGGTTTGTGTTATGAATTAGAAGCGAGAGGAAACCGCAGTCTTCAAATTGCGTACGAGATTCCAAAGATTCTTGTGTAATATCAAAAACCGTGTACGAGATTCTTACAATTCCATACAGATTTCTAAGATTAGGAATCCTGTAGTTTTCCCCTCGATTAGAAGACAGTAAAAATGAAACTCCGAAAAGGCCATTTCCGGAAAATCCTCAAATTTCAAGGATATGTACCTGAGCGTGAAAAGTTTCTCGAATGTTGATTTTCCAAGCGTGAAATACACATGCGTTTTCAGGCGCCCAGTCACGATGGATGCGATGTTGAGGAGACTGATTCCTCCGTAGCTTTTGCAGTCACTTTTGTCCCCTTCCTTGTGGATAGGACAGATGATGTTATTCAGGCATCTCTTCGCTATTCCAAATTTTCAACAGAATTTGTCGGAATTCATTGTTGAAGCCTGATCACGTTGCTTTAAACAGCTCTGTAGGGATGCCATCTGTGCCTTCGCTTTTCTGGTTTTTCATAGCTTTATCCACTTCAGCTCTTGTTGGTGGAGTCTCTTCTCCGTTGTTATGGAATTTTTAATAAAATTCTTGAGAANTTAGTTTTGAGTGAAGAAAATGAAATTACGCACTATTTCTATGTTGTGTCTACCCATGATGACATTTGGGCCAAGTGCGTTATGGTTTACTTCATTCCTGCTGGG
>HF730951.1:760-16050 GCA_000341915.2 Megaselia scalaris
ACGAAATACCTTCAATCAAACTATAAATTAATTTTAAAAGTTCTTTGTTATTCAAAATTGGAAAAAGAAATAAAAAAAAGCTAAAGCTATATTTGCACTGAACAGCACCTAAAATCAGTTCCTAGAATCTGATTGCGATATCGAAACGTTATTTGTTGAACTCCAATATCTAATCTCGTGACTTTTTTTGTAGAATTGTTAAGCTTTCTTATCTATACTTATTTGAATTGTAAATCGATAGTCGGAGTTTCTTATTTGAAGAACGAAGGGAATTGGGTTAAGAGGATGTTTACTTTGCTAGCGTTTTCCTTATTTAATATCAAATATATCAATATTTAATTTTACCTTGTAAAAACCACTTGACTTTGACATATTTGCTAGCAAATGGTCTCCAGAATTCATTTTGATTTTATATTTATTAATATTTTATAAAACTTTTTAAAGTTTTATGTTCTATTGTAATACTTTTATTTTGTTTCAGTTTTTATATTTCATTCAAAATTTGTCTATTGAATCTTAGACCCAAAGAGTAATTGAAATATTAGATTTTGGTTTTAAATTTGTTGATTTTACATTTTCGAAGAATTACGAGCTTTTCCAATCAAAAGTATATTTTTTACATGACAAATTTCCGGTTGACCTCATTATTCAAGTAATGGCCAAATAAAAAAACATTTTTGTGTTTCATTGGATCGATGGTATAAAGTTAAGATTTGTAAAAAAAGGTTTGCAGTTTTTATTAATTTTCTTAAAACAACCCGCAGAATGCTTAAGGCAAGAAATCTGTATAGAATGCCAAGAATCTTGTATATGATTTTGGATGTTCGAAAAAATAACTTGATGAAAGGCAATTTTGAGCGCTGGAACTCAATATGCACAATAAGCTACAGACTATCTTCCAGCGGATTAGAATGAAACATTGGAATTATTTATTGATTTTTGAGAGTCGCGGAAAGAAAAAAGTGATCTACTATTTTTAGTAAATGTACTACTTTGTAGTAACTTTTACTACTTTTTGACTACAAAATAGTCAAAAAGTAGTAACAAAATAGTAACGTTTTTCTTTCCGGGATATTTGCCAAGAATTACTATTTCTTCTATAAAAATTATATCTTTTATATGACAAATTTCCGGTTGGCCTCATTAGTAAAGTAATAGTCAACAAAACTTTTTTTTTCTTGAATTTAGATGAGTTGGAGAATGATTTTCTCCGAGATATTAAAAGTAAGCAATCTGTAAGGAATCTGACAATTTGGAACCTTTACGAACGTACGCTTTCTTGATCCTGTGGTTTCGCAACAAACCCTCATTAAAAGCAATTATAACTTGATGAAAAATATAAAACACATTGAAATGATGAGAAAAAAATACATATTTTGCGTAAATAATTTGTACACACAATTTGCATACTATAAATTATGAGAAAATAATATATTTATTAAGAAATTTGAATTCATTCATCTGTCAAGCCGATCTTAAAAAATTCCAATCTTCAAAAAACATCTTCTTATGAGAAAATATTGTGTCACTATTCAAATGACTTGTACTAAGTATTTCGACTAATCTAGTTAGTGACTAAACTTAATATAGTTTGAAAGTTAGTTTCAAAGAATAGACTTAACTGCTATAATTAAATTAATAAGAAGTTACAATAGCTTTTGTTTGTGAACCGTTGTTTCTGAAGACATTTTGGCTTGTTTCCCTATCCCATGTTTGGCGGGCGGAAATGGCCAAGCAGATGTAACTGCTGCCATTTATAATATACTTTATATTATATTGTATTTATATATATTTTACATTTTAGGAATTACAAAACAATTTGAAATTATCTAACAATTTCATTTTTAAAGACAAACATCTTTTGTTATAGATCCGAGAGGGGTTGTTTCACAGTAGCAATTTAACCTTTCTTTTTATACAGAAATGTATAACATCTTTAAAGGAATTCCTTGTAATGAAAAGGATGGTATTATTGTCCTTTCTTATTGTTCTGTGTACCCTTTAAATTGAAAGGAAATGCGATCAAGAATTATGATTTCATTTATCAAAATTGTAATTATTTTGTAAAGAAATTTTATGAAAAGGATTTGCATTATAAATTTTTATAATATTTGCTTTAATTTTATTTAATATTGTGAGTAATTGAATTATTCTCAAAATTTAGAAAATGACAAGTCTTTTGAATGAAGATATTTCAATCAACAACCCTTAAAATATAATTTCATTTATCAAAATTATATAATTAATTTCATTCATATTTGACTGACAGTTGATTTTTTGTGAAGTAAAATAATAATGAAATAAAATAATAAAATTCTAGCAAATTTATCTAACTCAAGGAAGCCTTTCCCGTTCGTGTGAATCATTTCCTTCCTAATATGTCAACTTTTTGACAATGAAATAGCAGCTATCACTTGTTTTAGTTACTTTGACTAAACATTGATTATCTACTTTTTTTTAGTTAGTGTCATTATCTAGCCCCCCCCCCTCATGGATTGGAAGTAATCGTTATTCGGGACTGGTATTTTCACATGGGACTGGGTGGACTGACAGACATTTGTACACGGATTGGCGAAGTGTCTCGCCCCTCGCTTTTTTATAAGTTTCCTGGATTTCCTTTATTTAATTTCTGGTGCGGGAAAATTGATTGTTAATGGAATTCTAATATTTTAAAATGAAAATCTCGTCAGAATAAAAATAATAAATTAAAAAAAAAATCGTATAAAAAATATAAATTCTCCTATAAAATACACAATATTTTTCCTATAAAACCAACATTTATAGAAATTAAACAATACAAATTTAGAATGTCCTTGAGAAATTCGTTGTTAGAAACCCGCTGAAAAAACATTTCCAATGAAATATCCCTATAAAAGGTCTCCTATAAAATTATGATATTTATCCTATAAAAAAACTTCCCATACTTAATTGAGAAGGGAATGGAGTGTATTCTCTCCCTTTTCATTCTTTCCACGATGAGGGGTTTGGCTTGAGTGAAACATTTTCGATAATGAGAGAGTAAAATCTCACCCGAGAGAGAAATTCTTCGAAATACAAACTTGAACTTTGAAAGCTGAAGCTCAGCATGTAAGCGGATGCTTTATGGATTCTATGGACTCCCTCTGCTCTTATAAAACAAAAATAAAGTTTTCTCGAAAAAAGCTTTAAAAAGTACCAAATGAGCATTACACTCTTTTATAAAACTATACTACAAAATATATAAAATGTCCCATAAATAAATTACAAATAAATATTTAATGTAATTTTACGGAAAGTAAACCATAGAAAATCAATAAACTTTTTTTTATGATTTCCTGAAATATTCATAATTTTATTTAAAATATTCAATTAAAAATATATCGACAGTATCGTCAGAAGCATCTGTGAAATCACAGCATGTAAATTCAAACACTTTCGAGAGAAGTGACCTGGAAAAAATATAACACATGTGGAAATGGAAATCTAATGAAAAAGGTGTGGGTTGCTGGGAATGTTTTAGAAACGACTAACTAAACTACACACATTTTAGTTTTAGATTTTTTTTCTTCTTTCAGTTAGTTAATTGAGATTTGACATCTGTGTCAGCCGAGGCTTTCTATCTTTAATGAGGGTTTCGCGTCTTTAGGTTCTATTCAGTTCTATTCAAATGTAATTTAAGAAAAGTAAATTTACCAATTTTCGTGGGAATTGACGTAATTTAGGTAGAATCATTTTATGAAGTGAATTAGAATTCGTGTTTCGGTTTTAAGTTGTGTAATTATATATAAAAATGTAATCTTATTAAATTATGTATAATATATTTTTCTAAGTGTATGTAAATGAAGAATTTTTTTTCCAAATTATAAGTTTTTTAAAATTTAAATGAATTTTTATTATTTTTGATTACGGGGGAGGCACCCTTTCACATTTTACATTATATAACATCTTTTACAAAAGAATTTATTTTAGATGAAATTGCATATCCTTGAGAAATTTAGTTTTTGTTGGTGGAGTTCTCAATTAGTGAAAAAAAACATTTTTTTAATTCCTGGGGAGACACCGCTTTACTAGATAAGCAAATCCTTGGCGAGTTGGTTGGTTTCAAATTATAATTTGATTGAGGGGGATACACCCCCTTAGCACTTAACATCTTTTGAAACAATTTAAAAGTTGTAATTAGTTTTTGTTGGCGAGTTGGTTGGTGGAGTTCCATTTTGTTTTACTTTCTCAATTCATTAAAAAAACATTGTTTTATTGCTGGGAGACACCCCTTCACTGAAACTAACAAGCCCTTGGCGGATTGGTTGGGTTTAAATTATAATTTGTTTGAGGGGGAGACACCCCCTTAGCACTTAACATCCTTTGAAACAATTGAAAAGTTTCTAAAATATCTGAATCCTTCAAATATGTGTTTTTTAACTTCTTATTGCAATTTATAAAATATATTTTTTTTCGGGTTGCGGGGTAGACCCCCTTTATCGTTTTTCGGCAAATCATCTTTTATTGAGGGGGAGACACCTCTCATCATAAAACAATTTTCCTTTTGGGTTTTTTATTTTCATTCATTTTGAGATTGTGAATGAGGGCTCAACCGACAGAACAACTTTTATAACAGCAAATATAAAAATAAGATGAAATTAGGAAATTTTAAGGAATCGGACAATAAAGCTGATCGGAATTGAAATATCCAATTCTCAACTATATGGAACGACAGCACACTAAAAGTTTAAAACAATTTATCCTTATAAAAATTCATCTTTTAAAAATGGAAATTAATTTTAGATTACGGGGGAGACCTCGCTTCATCACTTAACACCTTTTGAAGCATCTTGAAAGTTATATTTTTTGATCATTGATTTCTTACTACGACTTTCTGTTGGCGCGTTGGTTGAAGCGGTTCCATCAAATATTAGAATCAACAAAACCTTGATTATTCTCTAAAAAATCCTCCTAAAATAAATGAAATTCCCAAAACAAATCAATTGACATCAATTTAATGGAATTCAACAATAAAAAATCCAAAACAAATAACTAAAGTTCATATTTTTTTTGCAAATATAACTAAAACCAATGAATCGGCATAATTGGAACTCAATGAATAATAAAATATTGAGAAAAAATATTTTTTTAAAGTTCCAAATAAATAGAAAGAATATGATTCTCTGCGCACGTAATTTGACTCCTCCATTAGTCACAAACATATGAAGAAAACTGAAAGATTCATGAATGAAAAAGAATATTTCATTGAATCACTAAGGAAACTTTAACTATAAATTATGGATTCTGCTGTCGTCGTTGGTGGTTTCCATTCTACATTCCCCGTATAGATATTTTTTTATAATTCTATTCTTAAGTAAAATTGATATTCAGAAGGTATAATACTTCAAGACTTTTTGCAGTCTGCAAAAACTGTGTTGATTGATGGGGATGCTTGAATGTGACATTTATATAAACAGTTTTTATATTTGTTTGAAGGACGAATATAGTTTCTGAAATTTGTCGGTAATTGTCATTTCTAGAATCCACACTTCTATTACATTCAATCAATGTTATAAAAGTGCCTTGTAAAACTAAATGACCATCGAGCAAATAAAACTCAAGAACAAACAAACACCTCCATTTAACCCCAAATGACCGCAATAAAATGCGTGGTTCTGTTCTGCTATTTCTATCAAATATATAAAATGTAAAATAAGCAAAGTGCAACAACAACGTGCAACAAACTCATCCATCCCATAGGAAAAAGGAAACCATCTCATTTTAAAAATAAATACAAATGTAAACACAGCGGAAAAGTAGAAACATTTTTTTTTCTCAAAACTATAGGGAGTTTCAGTTGGAATTTGTTGAATTAAGTTTTAGTTTTTAATTGAAATGTGATATTGAATGTGCTTCAGAACTGACTTCGAATCGAAAAGACTGTATTCAATGTTTTCGATTGAAGTTTGAATTTTATCGACAAATGAAGCTGACATTAAAAGAGGATGCTAAAGAACTGAGTTCAAATCTCACCTACATCATATATTACATAACTTGTAAGTTAGCTGTGGTCGAATGTCTATATATCATTTCAGCTCTAGTAAATTGTAAGTAAATATCAGATATTTTCATTTAAATTTCAACTGACATTTAACGAGATAAACAAAACTGAGTTCAAATCTCACCAACTACAGATTTCTTTTTCATATTTCAATATTCCAAACTTTTAAGTTTAAATTTTATAAACAATTTAAGCTGACATTAATAATGGGATGCTGAAGAGCTGAGTTCGAATCTGACCAACATCAATTTTGTTTTGGATTTGATGTTGGAGAGTTATGTTCGAATTTCGCCAATATAACACCACTAGCAAACTGTAAGTAAATCTCCTGAGTTCAAATCTCACCAACAGTATTTTTTTTTTATTCGAATTGTTTTTAAATTATATTCAAAATTCAAATCTTATCATCGATTTTAAATGACAATAATAAAGGGATGCTAAAGAACTGAGTTCAAATCTCACCAACAAACATAGTTCTTTTTTATATTCTTAAGGATTATGTTTGAATCCCATAAACAACAGATTACTTTTTCAGACAATGTAAAGGCATTTTGAGCTTAGAACATTTTCTTTTTAGTAAATTGTGTTTTTTCTCAACATTACCGACAAAAGTTTTAAATCCACTTTCCTCCAACTGCAGTTCAAAAACTGAAACACCCTAGCGCATCTAGATATATAACTATGTGAATATAGAAGAAAAAATTATATTTATAATAATATTTTTCCCATATGTTGAGAGCTAAAGCTATCGCCTTCTTCTCCTACATTTTGTGTTTTATGTATAATGTGATCTGATGTGCTGTATTTTTTTAGTATTTTTTATTATTTATTTTTTTTCAGTTTATTTATTTTTAGTATATACTTTAGTGGAGTTTGTGAAAAAAAGCAGAGTGGGAAGGAAATTAGATATAATTCCATATGACAACATGTCCAATTATCTACCAGCCTTGCCGACTGATGAGATTGATTTGAATATCCTGTTTGCTCTTCTTTTGGTTATTTTTTGAAATTTAAAAAAGCAAAAGATTAGATATTTCAAATTCTCTGAACATTTCTATACATTCGTGCTACCTTATGAATTAAATATAATTTCATTGACAAGTCTGTTAAATTACCTGCCAAGTGAAATTGAAATGAATATCCTGTTTTTCGTAGCTATAAAACCTAGTAATTCCAACAATTTCCCTGCCAGACGAGATGAAAAGTTTACTTGGAGCGTTTGTAATACTCTTGGTTGTGGGAGTTTCTGTCAACAGTTTACAATGTGGAACAAATGGACTTCCTGTGTCACAGGATATGAGAAGAATCTACAAAACTTGTATGCAACAATCAACGGAACCAAATTACAACAACCGTCATTACCAGCAACAAGGCGGTAATGGTAATAGTAATGGTAATAATAATATGAACACCAATAACAACCGCAGAGGTGATTATAACGACTATAATGATGATTTTTATTACCGGCCAAGATCTGGGGGCCGGTTTCGTCGACAGATGACTTCAAGTGATTCATCAAACTATCGTCAGTCTTCATCTCAATCATCGTCGACATCGACAGCAGCGAAATCAGGTGATTGTATGACGCATTGCCTGTTCAAAGAGCTAAACATGTTGAACAACGAAGACTATCCAGACAAGCACAAACTGTACTATCTTCTAACCAGAAACATTCGAAACACGGATATTCGAGAGTTCTTCTCGGACAGCATTCATGAGTGTTTCCAGTTCATGGAGCAGGAAAAGCGCCGCGATAATGCTTGCGATTATTCCAAGAATCTATTAAATTGTATGATTCAATACGCAAAAGCTAATTGTGACGATTGGGATGATCATTCATTGATGTTCTCTTGAATTTCATTACGCAACATTTTTTGGGAATTCTAGAAAGTTTATAATTTCAAGAAATTTTTGTTAAATGTTTATATTTTTAAGAGCTTGAGAATAATTCAATTACTAACAATATTCAAGAAGTTGTAATTTTTGTTTAAGAACATTTTAATAAACTTTATGAATTTAATAAAATTTAATAATATAACATTCAAATATATTTATATATCATTATTATTAACCTAAAAAACATAGTCCCCCCCCCCAAGACTCAAAAACAACAAAAGTGCAGGTACGGATGGCATCCCTGTCCAACTGCTCAAAACAGGTGGAGATAGTTTTAATATGATATTCCATCAAATCTGGAGTAGCGAAAAGATTCCACGCGAGTGGAACTCGAGCATAATTTTCGCAGTTCTTAAAGAAGAGAATAGAATTGAGCTTAAGAACTCATCATATCTGACGTTGAAATTAAAAGGAGGGTACTCAAGGAGGAACCCGCAAGATTAAGTTTAGAAATCTGTATGGAATCTTAAGAACATACACGATTATGGATCTTTACAAAAGAATCTTTGGAATCTCGTATGCTATTTTAAGTCTGCGGAGATAGAGCTAATGGGTAGACTTAGTTGAGAAGACCGTGAACTTTGGGCTACACTATTTTGTTAGCTGGATTCTGTCGAAGGATCGTCAACAATAAAATAAAGTAAGACAGTAGGGCATTGTGACACTGAATTAAAAACTAGTTCAACTTCATAAAAGTGTTCGCTTGAAATTTGGATTCACTGATAACTTACATTGGATCTTGGATGCTTTATTCTGGAATATTTATTGCAATATTGCGAGCCTGAATTAAATTTTTGGAACTTACAACTTCTTGAAATGCTTGAGACAGTTTTTCTTCGACTTTGTTTGAGATGCTGGAGATTTAAGGGAGATTTGATTGAGAATTTTGTAAAGAAAATTTCTAAAATTTTAGACAAAAGTTTATTTTTAGTAAAAGTTGTTTTATAAATGCTTGAGAAATTGTCAAAATCTTCAAAATTATACTCCAGGTGCTTGACAAATTTTCAAAATGCTTGAATTACTTAAGATGTTTGAAGAATGGAAGGACTTATTAAGCTAGTTTTGTCTAATTTAAATATATATTTGTATTTGTGATTTTTCATTTACTAACTTCTGCGAAATATTATAATTTTTATTTTTTGTTTGGCTTTGTATGTTTTAAAGATAAAAAATAAAAAAATATAATTTGCCTTTTAAAAGTAAATGAATTTCAATGTTTGTAAAAAAGCTAATTAAAAAATTTAATAGAAAAACATTCCGGAAACATTCAAAGAAAAAGATTCAATTAAATATCCAACCTACGTCAATCGAAAAACCCTTTACAATGAAACAAAACATTTTTGAAAAAAAAAATATCTAAGAATGGAGATGAAAGGATACAAAAGTTCCATTCATAAACGAAAATAGCTTCATTGATTCGACATTGTAAAAGTGTTTAAAAATAGCTAAAATGGAAAGGACACACTTTTGCGCACTTTCGTCCTTCTCCGGTTCATTCATTCTATTTTTAAAGGTAAAATCTTTTGGAAAAAGGATGAAAAATCCGAGGAAAAATCTCGAACAAAAAAAAAAACAAACTTTGACCCAAATTTTTATAAGAATGAAAAGACTGAAATTAATCAATCAATAACCTTAAATTTCAAAACATTACAACAAAACAACCAACGTGTCGATGACGTCAAGAATCTCTTTTTTTTTCCTCAAAAAAGAAAAAGTTCTTTGTAATAATCTTCCAAATAGCTTCCAATGTTTATAAGTCGATTCCAAAGCAAATAAATACAGAAAAACACGAATCGAAAAATAAAATTTAAAAGTTTACAGAAAAAAGAACCAACAAAATAATGGCAATAGGAAATATATACGTATAAATATAATTTTACTTGTATTTTAACAACACAGATTTTACGTAGCAGCTTCTGAAGCATCAAAGAACCTTTTTTTTACATCCTGTTTGTATTTTTTTCGGTTTGAGTGGGATTTCTTTTACACTGTGATTTCAGGATCAGGTTCTGGAGAGATGTGTACAATATTTTTTGTATGTAATTTTAATTTGGTGGTATGTTATTATTATTTTAAAAGAAATTTGCATTTTTTACAATTAGCTCAAAAGGTATGCAATTAAAAGCAGTAAAGAATTGTGAAGAAAACTGTAGATAATGGCAATATGGGAAATCCAAAGGTTGTCTTGAACTAATAAACTAGTCTGACCTGCTTTGATCTACAAAAGTAAGAAACAGTAGAACATAGGTAATAACCCTAGTAGAGTCTGTACCTGACCCCCAACACGACAAATTTAGTATAGATTTAGGATGACAGAAGGACATATTTCACTAGTTACTAGGTAATTAAGGTGTCTTAATACTTTCAGAATGAAGACACTAGGATGTTATGACGAATCACTTGAAAATCAACAATTTCAGCCTAAACTAAAAGAAATGTTGAAAATTTCACTTCCACTTTTAACAGTATGAATAATTTTAACGGATATTGCATCATAAATTTAAAATTCTAGATTAATGAAAATACGATTTTTGAATATTAATTAATAATAAATTTAATAAATAAAAATACAAAAATGGTAAAAATTGGAATATTTCTCAATTTATTAAAGGAATTAAAGCTAAATGAATAAGTGAATTTAACAATTATTATTTTAAAATTATTGATTTATAAAAGTTATCGTTACCGGAAAAGCATACTAAACTATTTTTTTTTTTTTTGGAATTTCAAAGATTACCGTTAATAATCGGAAATTTTAAAATTTTTAATTACTCTAAAATTCTAAGAATTCATTTATAATTTAATTTTAAGGATGACTTTTAAAAATACTCTTAATCTTTTAGCAAACTTGAACATTGTTTTTGTTTAATTAAAAGTTATATATTTTTTATAATTTTGAAAGTAAATGAAAAATTATCGTTACAGGAAAAGGAATAATAAAATATTTTTGTCGGAATTTCGAAATTTATCATAAATTATCAGAAACCTTAAAATTTTCAAATCATTTTACTTTTTAATTATATTTGTATTAAAAAATAAAATGATTTTTGAACTTTTATATAAGTCAATACTTTCTTCTTTTACAAAAATTCTTGGAATTTAATCATTTCTTTATAATTTTCAAACAAAGGCTTAGAATTAGTACTTTTATTTATTCCTAAAATTTATAAAAAATATACAAGAACTGAGTATTTATCAAAAATCTGGGTATTTATCAAAATACTGAAAAATATTAAAACCGCAAATTGCACAAATCTTTTTATATGAAAAAATGTTTCTTAATAATATTGATATTTGAAAAGATTTATAGATGCTATATAGTCATTGACCATTCCAACTCAAAATTTTTTAATTACGTAAATATCTTAAATTATTCGTAATTCAGAAACTAAACCTGTCCTATGGAAAGTTCCAAAATCTTGAACTCGTTTCCTAGGATTTCATACAGATTCCTCACTTCAAAACTTCAAGTACCCAGTGGATTCCACCTCAAATTGAACTCTTGAAATTTTCTTTGGCAAAATGATTTCACAGATTTCTTTAGGTTCAAAATCTGAATATACTAAGAATTTCATACACGTTTCTTGAACTTTACAAATGTATCTTAGGAGACCACGGTTTTCTCCTTGATTTTTTTTCTTCAACAACGAAACAACTTGATAGAAAAGCGTACAAGATTCCAAAAATTCCTTTGGAGAATTCCTGAAATGTGTACGAGATTCTAAAGATTTCTAGCATTAGGTTGTTGTCCCTCCAAGTTCCATATTTCAACAGTAAAATTCAATTACAATTCAATTACCGTCAACGAACAAAAAAACTGCATCAGAAGTGCATTCTGAATGACCTTCATAATTCTGGAATTTTGTATTCCCAAGTTTTGAACACTTTTTAAATATGACATATTGAGAGTAATGTTCATATTTTGAACATTTGATATCTTCTTATGATATGATTCTATTTGAAAGTTTCCTGAATTATATATTTATATAGTAAAATTTGGGTTTCCGTATTTTTTTAAATTTACTTTAATTTCTAAAAAGCTTAAAAATGTACTAAGTTTTAAATTCAAATAGATATTTGCGTACATTTTTAGATTTTTTTGAACTTGTACCAAAGACTATATAGTCTTTGCTTGTACAAAATATTTTTATATTGAGAGTAATGCTCTAAAGGATTCCTAAGACTAGAAATTTGATTAATCTCTTGAAAACGCAAGACATTCCAGCATAAGGAATGTCTTGCGTTTTTTGTCCAATTACTTTCAAGAAAAAGAACCAAAATTGCATTCTTAATGGCCTTCACAAATTTGAATCTTCTAAAAGTGCAACATTGAAAAAATAGGACACAATAAAACCCAGATGGAGGCTCAATGATTCCTTTGTAAAAGACCATAATCTTGTACGAGATTCTTAAGATTCCATACATATTCCCAAGATTAGAATTTAAAATGTTAAGATGAATTTAATCAGTTAGAATCTGTTTGGAATACTCGTACACTTTTTGAATCTTTAGAGACGGTTTCTTGTTTGGAAAAAAAGTTGTATCAAACTTTTCTATTTGAGATTATTTACCATATTTCAAGAATTCAAATATTCAATTACTCTCAACAATCAAAAACTGTGTCAAAAATGAATCCTGAATGACCTTCACAATTCTGGAACCTTCCAAAATGCACCCTATTCTTCACTTTGCATTTTCACTGTATAAAAGTATCATATTTAAATTTTGAAGTTTCTTTGAAATTTGTTTCTAAAATTTTCTAAATCATTTTAGTAATATTTACAAAAGAATCTTTCTAATTGACAATAATATCTAAACTTCATTAATCATTAAATTACCCTCAAACAACGAAAAAACTGCAACCTGAACTGGATTCTTAATGACCTTCCAAAGAAGAGGAAAACGCAGGACTCTTAAGATTAGGAATCTATATGGAATGGAATTATTTTGATGCTTTTCTAAGCAATCTTTGGAATCTCGTACACTATTTTAAATCGCCTTTCAACCCTAAGATGCATCTTTGTCTTCTGTTGTAACACTTGAACAGAACTGGATTCTGAATGACCTTCCAACTAGGAGGAAAACGCAGAACCTTTAAGATTAGGAATCTATATGGAACCTCGTACATGATTTTGATGCTTTACTAAGCAATCTTTGGAATCTCGTACGCTATAAATCTGCTATTTTAAATCGCCTTCCAATCCTAAGATGCATCTGTGTCTTCTGTTGTAACATTCAGTAGCATTCTTTAATGTGCAACTTTGAAAGGAGAAGAAACGAAGGAAGATTCATAAAACTTTAAAGTTTCCTTGAAACTGTTTAATTTCTAAGATTTTGGACATTGAATTTCTTTAACTTTATTCCTAAGTTTTTGAATATTTTTTGAAATATTGAGAATAATCCTCATGTTTTGAAATTGAACCCTTAAAAGTTTATGATGAATTGATTCTGCGGACTTCTTCTGGTTAGGAGACTGTATGGAATACTCGCAAAACTTGTGTGGATCTTTATAAATGAATTTTTGAAGACAACCGTTCTCCTTGAATTATTCTAACTAAAAAGCTGCATCAAGAAGTTCATCCGGAATGACCTTCTTTTGATGCATAAGTTAAAATACTTTTCACTGTCACTTTTCAACATTGAAAGAAGAGGGGAATACTTCCACTATTAGGAAGTTTCTTGAAATTCTAAGGGAATCCTTGAATTCAGCCGGTTTCTCCTCTATTTGGAAGTTCCTTAAACATTTACATTTTCTTTTTTCACATTTTCTAATTAAGAGTAATTTACATATTTCCTTCAATTACCCACAAACAACCAAAAAACTGCATAAAAAATGTAATCCAGGTTCACCTTATTCCTCTGTTGCATCATTTAACAACATTTTCACTGTGCAACATTGAAAGGAGAGGAAACGAAAACATCCTGCAACGACGAAAATCAATTCAAATTCGAAAAAAAAAACACAGATTCTTCGACCTGTGAAACGTGAGAAAGAAAGAGTGAGTGATAAAGAAAGAGAGAGGAGACCATAAAAATGCTGAATGAATTGAATTTTTTAGGTCTGGATTTTTCGAATCAAACAATTTTCTAGAATCAAATTTTCCCAAAGAAAATGAATGCCGAATTTCCCAAAACAAATAAAGTTTGTAAGGAAAAACGTGAATCGAGAATTTTCATTCACAAAAATTTTTCTTTCACCCACATGGATGGGGTCACCAGAAACACACCAACACAATCACAATAAAAGCGTCAGCGACGAACGACGATTTTTTTTTTATTTCCCAATACAAAAATAAAAAAAAAGATATAAAATTTTCATTCATTGAATTTTTTTTTGGGATTTTCATTCACAATTTCAATTCGGTACGATTTTCAAAAACTTGGAAATTTCAATTAAAATTCAAGAATTCCCATTTTCAACTTCACTTCCTGTTCAGGAATTCCAGATTTTTGTTGCACACCTGTCGTTTTTTGTTGTTTTTGGTACAATTTTTCCACAATCCAACATTTTTTTGTATTTTTTGATATTTTAGAATTTCTAAGTTATAAAAAAAACCTTCAAAAACGTACCAATTTTAACTTTGAGTTGTTCTTCAATGCGTTCCAAATCAGCAGCCATCGATTCTAGATTTTTTTTTATAAAATTTCTTCACAAAAACACAAATTCACTTTTCGATTTCGATATAATTTTCTTTTCACTGCAAATGGTTCCGGAAACACTGAATTTCTTTCGATTTGCATTCAAAATTTCTAGATTTTTTGTTGTTGTTTTTATTTTTTTTTAATTTCTACAAAATTGTATCCATTTTTCCGTGTTGTTTTACTTCTCGCGCGACTCTTCAAATTATAACTTTTTCCTGCAAACTATCTTCTCGCGTGTCACGCTTTTCCGCTTTTCTTCTTGTTTATTTTAGAGGGGAATTCTTGCGTCGGTGGGAAACGAGAGAAATGTTCTCTCAAGTGGTGTTTTGGATGAGAAATTTAGGCGCGGATATTTGAAAGTATTTTTTTCTTAACTTTTTATTGTGAATATTTTTTTATTTATATTTGTTTAAAAAGATAGTTTGCTTTTTAATTTGTAAATTGTATATTTATAATTGTTAGATATTTATGTTTAAATGGTAAAGAAAGATATTATTGCGATCGTAGATGGGCAAAATATATATTTGCATTAGTTACCTAACTTACATGTAATTAATGTAACTAATCGTAACTAATTTGTGAAATTAACAATGATTCTGGTTAAGTTCGCTGCTTAATTTAACTTTATTTATTTTATAATATTTAGAAACGCTATTTGATGCTATTTTGGCCGTGTGTCAAACGATGAAATTGAAATGTAATTGAAATTCAAAATGAATTTTCACCATAAAAT
>HF731012.1:14600-25024 GCA_000341915.2 Megaselia scalaris
GGGGGGGGGGGGGGGGGGGGGTACCAGGATTTTCTACTTTCACTTGTTTATTATCCAATAGAGACAGACTAATGTGTGTGGGAAAATTTTTGAATACATTTCCAGACAACTTAATTATTCTTCTTCTAAAATCTTTGTAATAGAGACTTAACCATTGGGATCCTTTACTTCCCAATGCTTTATCCTTTTCTAGGACATTCAACATTATGCAAGAATGCTCTCCGGTCAAATCATTAGACTTTTGACTTAAATAAACCGGAACAAATCCAAGAGACTTCCAGAATTTCAAAAGGTCTTTTGTCAAACCGTAAGAAGTTCCTAAATAATCAATTCTTTCTGGAATTCTTTCCACCAGTCGTTTTAAGAGGGTTGGTATTTTTTTCTTGGGAGCAATAACTTCCTTTAGAAGACCTATTTGTTCTTCTTCCACTTCTTCGATTCCTGAAATATTGAAATTATATTGAAATATGATTTTGAAATAAAAAAATATTTTTTTTTTAAATTACCCTCAAAACCAAAATAAAAACCAACACTTAAAGAAAATATTCTTTTATTTAATATATAGCTCAGAAAAATAACCATTTTTTACAGTTTTCAGCTCCACATAGACACGGCATCCTCTCAACGCCTGAAACATCATTGTAGTCGAGGTCATTCTGTATATAATTAAAAGTCAACTCTTGTCCAGCCTCAATCCTGTCCAGTGCAAAAAACGCTAACCTATGCAAAAAGGATCCAAATTGTTGGACCACATTGGCCATACTTGGAGATTCGGATTGCAGGAGTGGTTTATAAACTTTGCTACGTTTCCATAATGTGCAGCATCAATAGTGTATGCAGCTTGTCCATCTTCTGTATAATCTAAATCAAACAGATAAGTTCGTCCTTGAGCATCATAAATTTTGCCTCGGCGATCAGCTTCCTTATTGGTTATAACTTCTCCGACATACTCACAAACATAATCTCCTTTGTAAATAGTCTTCTCAGTCTTTACGCCCCAACCACAATTGTTTGACGTCTTGAAAATACACAAAGAGTTCTTCCTACCATTCTGAATAATACGATTATTGCAGTCTGGACCACATTTACAATAATCATTACATTCGTAAATTGGAAATCCTGGTCCCAAACGGAGTTTCCGTTTGTAATTGTAGGCAAATGGATAATTGAAGAAAGAGGCACAACATTTCGATTTTACATTACAACCGTCCACACAATTACAACCCATTATGGTATTGGGCAAAACTTCGATTTCAGGACTTAATAAACATTCCTTGATGTAAGTGAAATGTCCTTCCTTGATGTTATCCTTACTGCTATCTGACGAATCTGAGACACTACTCATGTTCAGCGCAGAGTTGCAATCTTCGGGCGACGTGAAATGTGGTATATCAAAATCGACATTGTTTTCGACGTTTATATTTGCAGATGTTTCAATGTCATTGATGGACTCTTTCCATTGGAAGATCGACAGCATCTGTTTTTTCCTTTTCAAATATAAAGGACGTTGCAGCAATGCAATTTTAACACGTTGCCGAATTTTAGTTACAGTCACCTTATTTTTGGACTTGGCTTGCTTGAAGGCTGCCAATATCAAAAGGTCTGAAATATATCTCATCGGATTGTAGTCATCAAGAACTGTCACAACCTTCAAATCTTCGCTGAGTTCAAAGTGTTGCTCTTCAATCTCCTTGTAAATGTCATTCAAAATTTCATAAATAAAGACTTTATTTTGATCACATTGATATTGAAAAATCTAGGAAGAGCTTCACAATCGTTGATGTTCTCGTATGGCTCCCAGGTGTTGTCCGATGGTCTATTATATCCTTTCCATTTGATCAAATATAAGGGAAAACTTTTATCTTCTTGAATTTCCAATATATCCTGAACTACGTACTCTTTTTTGAAGGTATCTTTTTGTTTGACCACCTTTGTCTTAAGAACATCTGGAACTTGCATGTCGCGAATTTCTTCCATTGCTAATTTGATATCATCAATATCTAAAAGTTCTTCAAGAGACTCATAACCTGAAGATGCTGAAGAATTGATGGTAGATGTTGAAGAATAAACACTACTCGCTGGAGACATTGCTCGTTCCCTCAAGGTGAACAGGATCCTTTGTCGTTCTAATTTCCTGATGTGTTCCCTTTCAGTTTTCTCGAAATGACGTTTTTTCATCAAATCTTTTCCAATCTGCTCCAACTCGTGATGTTGTCTAATGAGCCCTAGACTAATTCTTACATTTTTCCTCGTAGGCTTCAATGTGTTTAGGATGGTTCGTGAATCCACATACTCTTTACTAAGGAAATGAGTACTGTTCCTTCGAGCGATTTTGACAGGAGACTTCAGATCTTTAGAAGATTCTCCAGAAAAATGAGGCACTCTTTCCAAAGGAATATCCAACATGCTTTTACGACGACTAATTATATTGGTATGATCAATTTGCTGTCCAGAACTTCCAGCATTCTGTATAAAATTCTGAAACGTCGATACATTTTTATTTCTTTGAAATAAATTTTCTTCTTCAATGATTATATCATTGGCTGAGTGCGTCTTTTCCACGCTCTCGTCCATTTCTCCAAGATCGTCAGGCAAAATAAATTCCTCTTCAATTTTGGCGCCTTCCAAAATTTGCGAAGGATATGGATCGACCGAATAATTGTGTTCCTGCAACAGTTGACCCGCTGTTGATGGGTTTTTCTAAAAAATATTGATACTCATAGTCATTTATGATTTCAGATTATATTCCAGGAACTTACTGTCTTATCTTGTAAGGCATTAAATAAAATTATAAATGTGTAAATAAAAATTAAGAAAAATAAAATATTCCCGCGGAAACGCGTCGCTAAATTGTAAACTTTTCTTCTTATTTAAAAGAGAAGGTAGGTTCGGAAAGCATTGTGACATCAGGGTTGACATTTGGATGGCATTTGACAGAATTTTCTATTTAAGAAATATTTTCAACACATATTCTGTTTAAAAGAAAATCTGTCTAATAACAAAACATATATTTTATAAAAAATACAACTTTAAAATGTTTGCGTATAAATTTCAAGTAAAATAAATAAAATATTTTATTTCACCACACTAAATTTCACCACATTTAAAAATGTCCAGTTACACGAGGATTTTCGATGGATAAGTTTTTTCCATCAAAGAAAATGGATGGTCGATAATTTGTTTTTAATTTATGAATTAAATGCATTTTCTGTTGTTAAAACTTGAAAATACCCTTTAAAAAAAGTTTAAATGTGTTCACTATTATGAATAGATATTCATATAATACAGGTAAGTTGTAGAATTCCATCCTAATGCAAGATTCTTTATGGATCCCCAAGAGTAAGGAAAACGTAAACGCCCTAATGAAAATATCTAAAAATTCCCATAGAATCTTCGTATCAAGACCATCACAGTGTCATGGCCAATGAAAACATAATGGACGAATTAGCATCTTTAATCCGTACAGAAATCCCAGAAGGTCGCCAAACTCTACGTGACAGTTTCACAAATCTTGAACGAGTTGCTGATTATTGTGAAGAAACATATTTGCGAGCCGACAATGCTAGTAAAAAAGAAGCTTTGGAACACACCAAAAACTATACTACACAGTCTTTGGCCAGTGTTGCATATCAAATCAACACTCTTGCCTACAGTTTCATGCAACTTTTAGATTTACAAGCTCAACAATTAGGAGAAATGGAGTCACAGATGAATCATATAGCTCAAACGGTTATGATTCATAAAGAGAAGGTGGCCAGAAGAGAGATTGGAGTTTTAACGGCAAACAAAGTGAGCACAGACAATACAAAATAGTAGCACCAATCAACCCAGAGAAACCAATCAAATACGTGAGGAAGGCTATTGACTACAGTATCCTAGATGAAATTGGTCATGGAGTTAATTCTGGACCAAATCGACACAAACCCAGAGGTTCAAATCAGGGATCCATACAATCCCTTGCCAATCCACAAATGATGACCAGTGGTCCACCACCAACTACAAAACCACCAACACCACCACAAGCTGGAGTTATTGGAGGTCGGCAGATTATATCAGGAACAGGAACCCTTGGAAAAATGGCCGGTAACACTGGAACATTAGGGAAAGCTTCTAGGGAATATAGAACACCTCCTGTTGTGAATCCACCACAAGTTCCATCGCATTACGCCCCAAATTATCCGATTGGTCATCCGAAAAGGGTTTCCATATCATCTGCTGGTGACCGGGGCCCTGGCTACAGTGCTTTGCCGATTCCTCCAAGCCAACAAATTGCTACACACGTCAATTTACCATCAGCTGGTATGATGCAAAATATTCCACCACCTCCTCCACCAACAAACAGCTACGATGGAACCAATCGCATGCCTCGTAAGTAGATTCTTTAGAGTATTTACGGTGGTTCGTTTTTAAGTATGTTTTTTGTGAAAAATTTATGCTAAAAAGAATTAGAACACACGTCTATGTTGGATAGTCCAAATTTCTTGGAATATTTTCATAATGAGAAGTGTCAAATAAAGATCTTTAAAAGCTTACCAATTTCCTACGATTCTTATACATTTCCTTTTCAATTTAAAATAAAAAAAAAGAATCTTAAATCGAATTTCAGAACCACCTTTAGGTCGAGTTTCTTTGTTCCTTGTAAACAACTAATACAAAATACCCTTTATTCCAGCGCCACCCTCACCTTTAGCGGTCAACAACTTGGAAATTAATGAACAGAGCCACATTGGAATGCACACACTTGGAAGGCATCACAATATCAGGTAACTTGATTTTTTTGTCCTGTTCATGTTTCCAGGTAATTCTTTTAAAACTGTCAATCGCGTGGAAAGGATAACATTTTTTAAGTAATTGGACTTTTTGCGATAAGCTGTGATTAAATTACATAAAATAACTTTACTTATTGATTAATATATAGACTTTATAAATAAATATATACAGTCTGTAGATTAATAATTAAAGATTGATCTTTGAAGAAAAATATATTAATTATCCAAAAATATAAATATAAGTATAAAAAACATAATTTAATAAATAAACATTAAAAAATATAAATCTATTTTAGTCACAATTTCATTCGACCTGGTTCACAATCACCACCATTGCCACCACCCCCACCTCCAGAAGATGAGCATCAAGATTTTGGAAGACCAAGAACATCGACACAAGGACAATTGGCACCAATTGTGCCAGACGATCAAAACCTCCCCGGATGGGTGCCAAAGAATTATATCGAAAAAGGTAATTTTAAGCTATTTTTTAAATTTACAATATAAACCAAAAAATATTTTCAGTGGTGGCAATTTATGACTATTATGCTGATAAAGAAGACGAACTGAGTTTCCAGGAGAGTTCCGTGTTATATGTTCTGAAAAAGAACGATGATGGTTGGTGGGAAGGTGTTATGGATGGGGTGACTGGTCTTTTTCCTGGAAACTATGTTGAACCCTGTGTTTAAACTATATCCACAATTATTTAAAACTACAATTTTTCTCTCTCCAAGTATTTTTTTTGTTAGACTTTTTTATTTCTCTAAATTTTAAGAAAAAAAATATCTTTAAATATTTCGAAACAAAAAGAATATGAAACGAAAATGATGCTTCGCTCAAAATAATAATCTTTAGAATACTATTATTAATTTTTTTGTTTCTTTAACTTTAGTTAGCTAGAAAAATAAATACAAATAAAGATTCCAAAAAAATCAGAACGAAGGAATGTGGGAAAAGTTTTATATAAAGGAATTCATTAGTATCAAAATAATAACAGTTTTTAACATCAATTATTATTTTATATTATTTATAAAGATGAAATAGTTGTGAACACAAATATTAATTATCTATGATATTGATTATCTGAATAAAGACAGTATAAGCGTTTTTTAATGAAACCTGCTTTTTTATTGGGAAATAAAGAAAAATATTAAATGGCGAAGTGATCTTGGGATGCGATGCAAACGCCCAATACCAATGACTGAGGTGAGTGTTTTCTTGACTTTATTCTAGAAACAATAAACTATGAATATTTTTTATCTAAACAAAACGAGCTCGTTATTTACTATAAAAACTTCTTTGAAACCAAATCTAACAGTATTCTCATCAAACTAAAGAAGTGCATAAAATTTAGATAAATTCGATGAAATCATAAATATAGTCTATATGTGCCCTAAAATTATCATTCTACAAGAAGTCTCTATAAGATCATTCATGTCGTTCCTATAGCAGAGGTGGAGGAGTGTCTGTGTTTGTACATCAAGGTCTCAATTATAAGTTGAAATCGAAATCTATAGTTGATAACATACAATTTATAGATGTTGAAATTAAAACAAGGGATAGCAGCCCTTTACTTATTACCGGATTCTATCGTCCTCCAGGCTATTCAGTAAGATCATTTAAGAATTTCTTAAGTCAAATGAATATAAAAGCTTGTTAGGTAATATGGTAAAAAATTGTAAATATTATTACCGAAGTAGAATTTGTTTTTGGATACGTATAGGTAGTTTAGAGGTATTGAATGTTTGTTACTATTTCCTAGACTGTTCTGTTACAAATTCAAATTATTTGGAGATATCAATGTCCAATGTGAACAACAGTTTACAGATGATTCGTTGCAAAATCGAAGAGCTAAATTATCAGAAACCCCAATTTCCTGCATTCCAGAATTCATATTGAAACATAAATCTACCCAAATGGAATTATGTTTGTGAAACACTCCGTTCATGCAGCGCTCAAACAAGAGCAACCATCATTTCTACAGAATGGAGACAAAACAGACTCACGAATTCCAAGTTAACACATATAATCTTCATGGACTTGCGAAAAGCAATTGTCCAAAGCTATAATCATGAATAGAGCATGAATGAACTTAGGATGTCCACAACTAAGCAACTTTACATCCTCAGTGTTGATGCGAAACTTAATTGAAGTAATATAATAATAGTAGAATAAAACAAAAGGATCGCGCTAGCTAAAATTTTTAGTAAATATTTTATTAGCTCTTCAAGGAAATCGCTCAAAATGTCAGTTTCCTTAAATTTCTTATATAAAAAATACAACTTCAAATAAGCCCTTTTTTATAGGTGTTTCATTGAGCATGCTTTTTACCTATTATCAAACTACATGACTATAAATAGAATTGTCAAAACTCTAATTATAAAATTATGTTCCAAATTAAGCAGCTGGAGTACATTGGAAGTCATTCTGGATGGATGTTTAATAAAAGAATCTAATGAAGTTTGCTTTCTTGGTTTAACAATTGATAGGCACTTAGATTGGAGTCGTCACATGACACATTCATGTTCAAACTTATCGTCAACAAATGGAATCCTTGTTAAACTTAAGAATAAAATTGAGTCTAAAGCAAAAATGTCCATATATAGATCGTTGGCGGAAATTTGAATTTTATATATGAATATAATTTGGGAATGGAGAGACATTTTGTTTTGTAAAAAAGTGCAAATTCAGCAAAATTGTATACTTAAGAATGTATACAATTTACATCGCATATTTCATATAACTGAAATATATAACAGAAATAATTTGTTATATGTACGCAAAGTACGCAAAAAAAATTATACTCCTAATGCGGAGACTACAAAAAAAAAAAGTTAACGTTCCTCAGAGGTGCTTATATGTCTTCAAAACTTTACATTCAACTGTTCTTGATCAAATATACCCAACAGAAAGAGATCATCGTTATGATACCAGAGGGAGAAATATGTCCTTGTAAACCCAGCTCGACTTGCACTTACAGAGCAACGGATAACTAACTGTTCAAGGTATCTTTATTTAACAATTTACCAGCAAACATGAGAATTGAACAAATCTCTAGATTTAAAAGAAATCTGTACGATTTATTGAAAATGAGACTGCATATTCCCATATGAAAAGCAAAAATATAACACCTTCTATTGATTTTAGAAATAAAATACAAAAAAAAACATTGTATATAAATATTTACAAATTAATTTAAATGATGATGTACACAAAAATTTTAATAAAAATAAAAAATATATATAGGGGAGAGGTGTGCAGGATGGTAACTGTTTCAGTATTTCCCAATTTTCTTTTGACTTCATAAGTTTTATATATGGTTGGAAAGGTTGAGTTTCAAGCTACAAGTTTTCCAAAGAAAGTTAGTTGTTATCAGTTAGTACAAAGTTGTTTTCGCAAGATAAAAAATTTTATAAGTTCACAAATTGTCGTGCAGATTGCTAATTCATCTATATTTCGTTACAAAATTAATTTTATACTAAGAAAATTTATCAATTGTTACTTTTTTATAAGTTTTAATCATTTATAAACATTTTAAAATATAAATGAATAAATTTTTCATTGTTCAAATTTTTTTTTAAATATTGTTTTTGAATAATTTTTCAGATCAAAAACTTTTAATTACTTTTTAAAAACAAGAAATGAATTTTTGCAACAAAAATATTTAGAAAAAAATATTTTGAGTATGTAAATTTCGAAAATTCCAACCTGCACGACTATTAAAAAAATTGTATTTCAAAATTATTTACAAAATTTGTTGAAAAGTTCAAAAAATGTTATTGCTGTTTTTAGAAAGCTGAAGGTTTTTGATTCGTTATTCAAAATATAGGACCAATAAGCCATATTTATGTTCTTGAAAAGTCGAATTATCACCGTAAACGACATGTCAACCTGCACACCTCTCCCCTAAAAATAGAAAATATTGCTTTCAAATAATCGCGCGCAAGGAATTTTCTATCACAAACCATACACTCAAGAAGAAAACTCGTTTATCAGATAAAAATAAAGCGCGAATAGTCATGAATCAAGGTAAGAATTATAGATTTTTAATAAAATTAAACTTAAATTTACATTTATAGACTCTACAGACATTATAATCGAAGCATTGGAAGTGTTCATATACCAGATTCTCTATACAGAGAAGTCTACCCAAGGAAGATTTTTAAAAAGGAGAAAGTATACAATGCTCCAGTTTATGTCTCCATATATCCTCCAGTAAACAATTATATTAATCAGGTTTTAAAAGCAGCTAAAACTTTAAAAACTTCTGGAGACTTAAAACGTGTTGAAGTTGTTCTTTACAAAGACGAAATCACAACATATGAAAACTATGTATTTGAGATTGATGATACTTGTCCTGAGAAATTCCAGAAAGCTTACAGTGCTGACCAGTATTTAATAGACTTGGAAGAAGAACTCAGGAAAAGTTTGCTAACTTTATCAGAAAGAACTCGATCTCTGCCGAAAATCCCGATAGGAACCAAGTTTAAAATCCAATACCATACAACGCAGTCAGCATTCGTTAAATTAAGTCATAAAAGTGAGGCTCAAAACTTTCCTTGGCTTCAAGAAACTCAAAAGGAAATATTTTTTGAAAATGGTTCCGTTTCAATACTTCCAATTACCAATGTTAAATGTACCGGTTTTCAAATATATGCAGAATATTTCTAAAAACTTACCATTGTTTCCATTTTCGTCCATGTCTTCATTTAAATTTGTGAATTGTCCCTCATAATAGTCCTTCAAAAGTTTTATTGCACGTTTCCCGTAGCCCATCTGAAAGAATATGATTACATTATTTTGTAACAAACAATAAAAAAGTTTTTTAAACTAAAAAAAGAAGTTAAAGAAGTCGATAGAGATAGCCCAGAAAGCATTTAAATCATGGACTGCTTGGTTGGTTAGAGTGGAGAGCTCATCACTTGACGTTCTGTTGATGTCTTTTTGAGTCCACGATCTAGGAAGGTTAGGCAACTGGAATTTTAGCCTGGAAGAAAGAAGGAAAAAAGCTCTTGTGTACCAAGTGCGTTAGACCAATCTTGTATGGAGCCCTCGTATGGTTGTTAAGAGTAAATCTGGAGACAGCGAAGAAAAGACTTAGCAGAGTTTAGCTTGTTTGGTATAAGTTGCCATAAGGATAATTCCCACGGCAGCCTTGAGGGTCATACTCAATGTATGTCCTCTAAACCTATTCATACTCTCTGGAGTTGTCCAAAGTAGTAGGATGCTTCTCATCAAATGAGAGTAGGATGCTTCTCATCAAATGAGAGTAGGATGCTTCTCATCAAATAAAATTCTAAACTTCTTTAGTGAAATTGACAAGATTTAGATTTCATGAAAACTGAAAAAAAATTCAGCAAAACGTTCGAATCAGAAATTCCAAGCAGGGATAAATGGAAAACAGTGTCACACATATGACAATGAAATCTTAATTTTTACTGATGGATCCAAAGATGATATGGGAACAGGATCAGGTGTTTTCTGAAATCATCCAAACATTGAGTTCTCGACGAAACTGCCTAAGGAATGTACTCTGTTATAGGCAAAAATCCTCGCTATTAGTAATGCTGCGAAACTCCTTCTAGACCATGAGATAAGGAACAATTTCATCTCTGTTTATGTATGTAGATAGTCGTTTGACTATAAAAGATTTAG
>HF731104.1:6160-18700 GCA_000341915.2 Megaselia scalaris
GGGGGGGGGGGGGGGGGGGGGGGGGGGGGGGGGGGAAAAAATGATGATGATTAGAAAAATATTATGACGACAGTTCATGTTTTGATGATAATATTTTAGTATTTTAAAATGATGAAAATTCATATTTTCTAAAAACATTATGTAGCCCATTTTTTCCTAGTGTGTAAACTAAAATTAAGCTTCAAGAAGATGAATAAGCGCAGACTAAATATATAAGCCATTCTTGTGTCTTTTTTGTGATGCTCTGGAAATAGGGTTTCATCTTAAATTTAAGTCACGCGAAAAATACAATGAGCTGGCAATAAATTATAGACAAAATCTCAACATTTGAGCTAAATTTGGTTATATGAAGGAAAGACGTTTGTTTCTGATCTCGAACCGAAGGAGATCAATACTTCAATGAGTCCATCTTAGTTAGTTAGTCTCAAGCTATGTGTACTAGACTATGTTGAATATGTGGGTAATCTCCAATCAAATTTTACATGATGTTGTTGCAGGTGAAAAGCTAGTCAAGTTGCAACGATGATTCGACGATGACGGTAGGTATTAATGAAAGATACTGTCTTGTTTTGTTTTTCTGCCAACTCATAGCAACGATTCCAAAGTAGTTCTTTTTGTGGGGGGGGGGATAGTCTTAAAAAAGTTATGGTAGCAAATTGTGTTAGCAGGGAATTTGTTAGTAAATTTTAGATAGTTGCTTAAGTAATTTACTATATACATCATCGTCCATACTTCACATTTCTTTCCGACGATCTCGACCTTTATCTTTAACTGGAATTGTGGAGCAAACTTTTTAAACGAGCATCAACTTGTCGGTAACCTCAGTACATAGTACATTCCGCGTGTCCATTCTATTCCAGGACGATGTCCGCTATTATCAGATATGTTTTTCTCTTCTATCAGAGCATTATAGATTTTGTTCTAGATCAGCGAATCCAAGAGATTGGAAGATGTAAAGGACATGGTCAAATAGAGGAATGCAGCTTATATCAGTGTGACAGTCGCCACCCCACAAAATATCGAGCAATGAACAGTTTTGGTTACCTTCAAAACTCATCAATATAATCCAAATTATGTTGCAAGATTCTTGGAGTTATGTAAAAGCTGCAGGGTGTGTCTCTGAAAAGTTCCAGACTTTATGAGGATTCCGCCTAGGAGATACATTGTAGTGTAGTTTCTTCAACATTTTATTGGAGGATACTGCTTGCAAACACATGTCTGTTTATGCTGATCAGACTAGTACGATCTAAGCAGTTGTCCCGCAAAACCAAAGTTAGACTATACCATCAGCTGATACTGCATTACGCCGATGTAAATAATGTAATGTAATAAAAAATATATTTTGATTTAAAAATTTTTGAAACAAAAACTTTTTTGGATGACAAAAGTAGATTTCTTTTCTATGGGGTAGAAATTATGTTCTGACAATTTTTTAAAATGAAATTTAAAATATCAAAGGAGATTTTGTCATTACATTTCTACAAATATTTGATTTTTTACATTACTTACGTAATTTTGTAATTAATCATAACATTACGTAATTTGTCCAACTATGCTTTTTGGAAAGGTGATGGTATAAAGAGTCTATAAAATGGCAAGAAAGCTAATTGTTTATTGAACTATGGCATACTATATAAGCTTCTTATTTTTTTTTTTAAATATAAACAAGTATTATATCATACACAACTAAGGGGATTACCCGCTATAAAAAAAAATATTACGGAACTTTATAAAAACTCAATAATGAAATTACTGAAAAAAACACAAAATTGTAAACTAAAAAATTTCAAAAGTATAAAATAATTTAATATATGAAAGTAAATAACCCAAAATATTAATCTATTATAATTAAATTAAAAATACATAAAAACAGCGAATATAATTATACGCTTTTTATAATTATATGCCCTTAGTTGTCTTAAAATATTTTTTCAACATTTTTTATAAAATAATTATAAAATTTATTAAATCTACTTACTTTTAATATTCTTGTGAGGAATATAATACCCCAAAAACAAATTGATAGCATGTTGTTTCTCAGTGTCACTGAAGGTATTGCTGTAATATCTGCTTAAAGTTTGCATGATATCATTTCCCTGTGAAGCCCAAGCGGCAGTTTTCCTATAAGTTTTAATTCTATGAACCTAAAAAATGGTTTATGTTTAATCTTTCAATAGTCAGAATCATAACGTTATACCAACCAATTGGGATCCCCCATATTGTAAAGCTAATGTATCACCATGGTCTTCAAACAAACTTTCCAATAAATTCACACATTCCGAATCAAAAACAAGCTTTGGAGAATGCAAGAATCCCAAATGATAGAGCTGAAACCCTAAAGCATACTTTGCTATTGAAAACTGAGCCGTATTTGTTCGATCTAAGCAATCTACACAATTTGTTCTAATAATTCCATTCTGAAACTGAAGTGCTTCATTTTTATCAATTGAAAAGAATCCAACTTGATTTACGAGAGTTTCAGCTATTTCAGCTAAATTCTCCTAACATTTTTCTCCTTACTTTTTCTGGCCATATCAAAATGAACATATTTGATTTTGTGTTGTGGAGGCAGAAACTGATTCAAATATTTGATACTAGTTTTGATTTCTTTTGTAAGAATACTTTCGTGTTTCCTGCGTTCTCGCATTTTTACCAAATTGAATACAATCACAGGACTTCCAAAATGGAATAACAATCTCTCAAAATGTTTTGCTGGAGTTTGTGAGAAAGGATCAGAAATATCTACTCCAATCGGTGGCTTTGGAACCATTTTACTTATGTCCTGTGACCAGTGGGATGGAATGGATCCTGCAAGATAGATTTTTTGTAAATAAAATTCTTAAAGTAAAAACACAAAATCAAACCTCTCATTTGTGTAAAACTGCAAAGTCTGGATCCATCTTGTACAATTTGTTCTGTTTCCACTTCATTGGCAACGTCCCCATGAAAGTTAGCTCCTCTTTTCAAGAATCTTGTACCAGCAAATCTTGAACTTCTTCTGGCCATAAGGAGAATATATACTGGTCTACCAAATATGTTCATACAAGATTGGCTTAAATATCCATGTGTTATTTCCAAAAGCCAATCTTTTAAGACTATATTTTTCATAGGTTTAAGAAGGAAATCATTCCAGACAAACCTTTTTCTAGAATTTATTCTGTAAGCGAAGTCTCCAGACCCTGTAAAGTCTGGAAAAGGTTCCTCTTTTTCAATATCTATATTGGAAGGGTCTGGATTTACATATCGAGGAGCAGAAAGATTATGTTGCAAAGTTCTAGTCAAATCGTAGCTATAACTGAAGTAGAAATTACTTTTCAAATCGATATTTTGGAACATTTTTACATATCGTTGTTCAAATGGATGCGGATTCTTTCCAGATGGGAGAGGCTGATTTACTTTGATCATTACAGTATCTTTAATGGTGTAGATAGGATGATTTCCTATGAATGCCACTTTTGTCCTTTTAGTTACTAGTATAAGATAACATCCTTCCAAAAAACGAACAAATCCAAGAACTCCATAAGACTTGTTACTTTGGCATTTCCAATGTTTCCTATTATTTGTCGAATATCTTTGTTAGAGTATTCATTGGGATATTCATATACTTTGAGTTCTGAGTCATCGGATGAAACTCTACTTATTGTCAAGAGTTTGAAACGGGTCTCTCTATTATTACTACCCACTAGGTAAAGACGCTGAGAAGTAAAATATTTATGATTATTTCAAATAATTTCTGTTTGCGTTATTGCATCTTATTTTAAAAATAAGTTTTACTCACAGATTTAGTTTCGTAAAGAACCACCTTTTGAATAGAACTTATCAACGGATGGAACTGAACATTTTTATTAGTATTCATTTTCTAAAAATGTCTTAAAAACTCTACTTGTCTTATAAACTTTTTCCAACAAAAACAAAACTAAAAACAAACACTGCAGAGCCATCAGTCGACTGCAAAAGAAGCTGAGCGCCGCCGCCGTCAACGATTTTTTGCCACCGACTTTGACGAGTCGCCGTCGATGATCATCGACTCGATTTATTTTCCAGTCGATTTTGAAGTTATTTAATTTCTTCAAGATCTTTTTATAAATATTTTTAAATGTTTGTTTTGTATTTTATGTACTGCAGTTATTTTATTTATAAATACAGTTTAAACCATTTTTTTTTGTTCAAGAAAAATCCGCCGATTAAAAATCCGCCTATAAAATCGGCTACTGCTGACTGATTAGTAATTCGCAATCTTTCTCCGACTCACGTTTCGCTTCAAAGAACAAGAAGAAAGTAATCTATATTTCTAGAGTGAAAGAGAAAACAAGATTATCCATATATAATTTGTTTGAATGACGGCAATTGACAAAAAGAAAAAATGATTGAAATAACTTGCAACGATCGTCTTGGAAAAAAGGTTCGTGTTAAATGCAATCCTGATGACACAATTGGAGATTTAAAGAAATTGATTGCTGCCCAAACCGGAACAAAATACGACAAAATTGTGCTCAAAAAGTGGTATACAATTTATAAGGACCCAATTCGGCTAGCGGACTATGAATCCACGATGGAATGAATCTAGAGCTATATTACCAATAAAATATTTTAAGAATATATAACTTTTTTATTCAATAAATTAAATAATTACACAATATCAAATTTCAATTGTTTTTTGTTTCACTTTCGCTTAAGGACGAAGGGTTTCTGAAGGATGTTTTGTGTGAAGGATACTTCAGATGAAACTTGTGATAACAGAAGTACTGTTGTAAAAAAGTAATCTTTAATTGATACTAAATTAGTTGGCAATAAATTGTTTATAAACGTTTTAAAAGTAATTAAAAAAATTGAAATTGTTATTAAATATTTTTAAAGAAACTAGTTATAGTATGGTCGTTCCTTCTCTTTTTGGTTGCTTCTTCAGGCAATATAGTTTCTATCATAGGTACTCTAATTGGCGAATGTTTCGATACCAGACTTATTATTACTTTACAGAACCTCAAACACTTTTTAAGTAACATCCACAATAACTATGAGGTTAACGTTCAGGGTATACAAATTAGACAATATATGATTTTTTGACTTGAAGAACAACTGAAACATCACTAAATTTAATGCTTAAATTTTTACCTTTGAGATCGACTGCAATTGAAAGATTTACGTCTTCGAAGAGTTGGAGACTCTCGTAGTTGCAAATGTCTTCGTATATTTTTTCCGGATTTCTAAACATCATATAAAACCAACTAAGTCAACATATATTAAGTATATTAATTTTCGTTACAGAATATCTTTTATCTACTTAGTCACAACTTTTGTCAATTTTATTTTCAGATCCATTCCAATCATTTCTGACAATTTCACATTCCTATAACTTTCAGAAGAAATATCTTTATCCTAATCAATGAATATCCCAAACATCCATTTCCTTAGCATAGTGAATGGTGCTATAAGATTCCGTGTTCTTACTGCCCGTAATATGCGGATTTTTAACTGTTGTCAGTGTCACCTAAGGTAGTTAAAAGGTACATGATCCTCCAGTCACCGAAGATATAATATCACAATTATGAAAACAAAAGTATTGACTAGCTTGTCTGTAAAACATGATGAACCATCTAGGAGAAGTCCTGCAGTACGTCAAATTAGTAGTTGATTTAGTCAATTAAAATTTTGAGAGTTTCATAGAATGTTGGGAAGACTCGTGGTGTGTGTGGAATTCTCTTTGAGTTTTGAATTTCCAGAGTCCAAATTTAACGGATGGTCAAAAAAACTTTATTATTGTCGTAAATTATGTAATGTGCAGAGGTAAATTACGTAAGTAATTAACTAAATGCTTCACTTTGCTCATCCATGTATAATACTAAAGTTAATTATAAATAATAAAAAATGTACCAAAAAATATTTAAAAACACTTGTTTTTTTTTGTAATTTCTTTTATTTTGAAACAATTTGTTTTCTCATAGAACTATGATCAATTAATGTTTTGAATTAAATATTGTTGATTTTAGTGTTGTTTGTTTTTGTTTTTGGAAATTATTTATATTTAACTTAGTTTTCTACTACAAATTTCAAGTGATCAATTGTCACGCAACTTCTATTATTTTAGTTTTTTTAAAAAATGGGTTTAGTTTTTAAAAATGGACAATAAAAAACAATTTTTCAATCTATTTTACAATGTTCCAAAATTTAGAATTTAGGCTAAAATGTCGGTTTACAGAACTAAAATGTTATTATTTGTTTCCAGCAAATTCAGAATATTTTTATAATTTATTTTAAAAGATAAACCAATAGATTTTGTGCATCTTGCAGATACTTTCTTTGAGGAAAGAATAAATTAAATAAACGTAAAAATTAAAGGGAAAAGGTGCATTTAATGCTGTTCATCTTCATCATTATATTAATCGTCATTTATATTCAAATTAATTACTTTTTTTTTATTATTTTAGTTATAAATTGTGTTGTATTTCTTTTTATAATTTTCATTATCTCCAAAAGGCTTTACTCTCAATCTCTCATCATTTTACTTTTTGAAAATCTTTTTAATTTTATTAAGTAAGCAAAATATTGAATATATTTTAAAATTTTATCTTGCTTCATTCATTTCCTCATTAATTCAGTACTCTGTTGTTCTTCATCATCCAAATCCAACTTCTTGACCACTTTGAAAACATCGGAATCGGATGCATCAGTCAAAGTCGTCACATCATTGAGCCATGGATGCTTCAAACAATGAGCGGCTGTGGCACGTTTTTTTGGATTAAACTCCAACATAGGTTTTAAGAATGCCGCAAAATCTTCAGCATCCTCTGTAGACCAATCGTACTTCTCCACTAATACATCGACCAGTCCCCAAGGCTTCAAGCCGGTAATGTTTTTTAGCTCCATTTTGTTGTTAAAGGAGAATTGGCTATATATACCAGAAAATATTATGGATTTCGGAATAGGTCCGAGCAACTCGATAATATGAGCAATATGGTCTTCATCGCGCGAGTATGTATCTCCAGAATGAGGTTCGAATAAATAGTCTCCGGTGGCTAATTCAAAAGCCATACATGCAGTGCTCCAAATGTCGGCGGAGGTGTCATATCCTGCTCCCAAAATAACTTCCAATGATCTGTATTGCCGGGTTTGAATATCTTCGGTGAAGTGTTTATGGACCCAACAAGCATTTCCCAGATCAGCGATTTTAACTTGAACATCGCAAATTTCTAATGCTGGATCTTTCTTAGGAAGAGCTGGCTCAATTGGCTGATTCTGGATCTGCTGTTGGTGATGATTTTTTGATTCGTTTACTGGAGATTGCTTGTTTTGTGGTAGAGTCTTTTGGTTGTTATTGTTGTTAACATTGATTGGAGGAATTGAAGGAACTGATGCCACTGCAGCTGATTGTGATTCACAAAGAGATGTATTGTTTGATGATGGAGCTGATTGATTTTTCTTTTTATTTTTTTTGTTCTTTTTCTTGTTCAATGTTGCTGGGTTCGAATTTGCTCCACCCACTAGTGATGGCACTTCTTGAGTGTCTAAAAAACAGAAATTGTAAAATTTTAATTTTTTGAATCCTACATTTAACATAAAACATTTACACAATATTTTCTAAAAACTGTATAAAAGAATCATTGATCTTTTTTATATAATTTATAATTTGTTGTTAACTGATGACTAACCATATTTACCAAAATGGTCACCTTTCTTATTGAATTAGCACCTTTCTTATTAAATTAGTAATTCTAAAGATGAGAACTACAAACTTACCATTTTTCTTTGCACCTGCACCCAAAGATTTTGAGTTGGTTGAGTTGGTATCATCTCCACCTTTAGCCCTTAAAGGTTGCTCATTAATCTCATTAGTTTTCAAAGCTGCCTTTTTCATGTCATTTTTCTTGTCATCCTCATCACAACTTTCATCCTCGGAATTAATTACACCATTTTCAGTTGGTTGTCCAGCACCATCAGCAATAATTTCCCCGGAAGCTGAAGTTGTGGCCTGTCCTTGTTGTCCCAAGAAATCCATTTGCTTCTTAAACAGTTCCATGCGTTTCTTGGCCTTTTTCTTCAGCTTCTTCTTTTTGTTCTTACTCATTTTTCCAGTGATTTCTGGAGGTTCACGGAATTCTTTAGGTGCACTACTAACAAACGACGACATCATTTTAAAATTCATAACATAAAGTCCTGTAGCCTCATTGGCTAACGACCTAACATAGTCTTCATCAACACAGAGCAACACATTTTCTGGCTTAATATCAGTATGGATAATTTTACATTTGCTGTGCAAATAATCTAAGCCTTCCAGAACCTGGCGAATTATAGTCTTCACATTTTCCACTGGTATACCTTTGTAGTTGGACTTCCGGATCAGTTTCAAGAGGTTATCGCCCAATACCTCGAAAACCATACAAATATGAGTACCGTTAACACCAGTCAACTTAAAGTCGTCCAACAATTGAACAGTTTTGATCCTTCTAGGATTACTGGGATCACTATCCCTAACTGATTTCAAAATTTTAATTTCATCTCGAGCGGTTTCGGCAAAATGCGGGGCTGATTTTACAATTTTAATGGCGACATAACGTGTCTCGGCCAAATCCCAACAAAGCCACACTGTGGAAAAATGACCCCATCCCAACTTTCGAACAACATGGTAACGACCTGTAAGAAACAAAAATACAGACATTTTTCAAAATTTGTTGGTCAATTTTAAATAAATTAATTTTAGAACAGTGCCAAGATTCTTGATTCTTTTGCGTGTTTGATTTTGATTTCTATTCACAGAAATTGTTTGAGGAAAAGCAATTTGGATGGTCTTTCTTGTGTGTACGGACGGAGGCGGTGCTTCTTAGATTCTAAGAAAATTGAAAGAAACATCACCTGATCACTCAGATCTATCAGACAAATGTCTCATTATTTTGACTGATCGAGCTGAAAGTTTAAGTTCATGGCTGATGGTTTCTACTTTATTACTTTGCTACAATGTATTTTAATATCATAATTTTTTAATGACAATTTATTTTATATAAAATAGATTTTGTTTGTTTTTTTGCTCTTTAAATAAATTTGATCAATCAATGTAAATAATGTAAAATAATGAAAGAAGATATGAAACTCAAATTTAGTACAAGGATAAAAATAAGAAAGGAAAGCACCATTTTAAAATAATAATTTTATAATTGAAATTATTTTTGTTGGTAAAAGTTAGAAAATTGAATTTTTTAATGTGCAATTTTGTTCTTTTGATCAATCTTAGCAATATTTTAAAATCAAATTTTTAGACAAGTTAAATCTTTCTTGGAAAATGGAAAAAAAAATTTATAAATTTTTTTAAAACTGGAATTGAGCTCTTTTCGCTTACTGAAGAAATTCGACTAGTTCCGCTTATAAGACTAAGCTGACTCACTTCGTCAATGCTGTAAATATCGAACTTGTTCTTTTCACAAATAGACATAGTATTCCAGTTTCTAGACTTCTGATACTGGAGCTTTAGCTCTTAAACAGTGCCAAGAAAATGGATGTAATTTTAGACAGGAAGCTTACCTGGAAAGAAAATATTTAGGAAAAGAGGAAAACGGTCTATTTAGCATGGTTTCCATGCAGTAAGTGTATAGGCACATATTGGAACTTTAGTCCCAAGATTAGATTGCTCTATCTAGCAATAATAAGACCCATCTTAACCTACCTGTCTTCATTGAGCTTGATAGGAGGAGTACAAAGGGCAGAATGTGTTTGCATGACCGGTTGTCTAAGGTCAACTCCAACCATATCTCTCGATGTGTTGACAAATTTAAGAAAGTATATGACTAAAAGTGCTCTTCGCCTACAGTATGTGGGCCTTTCCAAGAAAATAAGCTATGGTCACAAGGTGGCTCTCTCCGAATTATCATAGGAAAATAGAATACTGATTATATCGGACAGAATTGAGGGATAGTTGAAATGAGGATGAAGTAGTTAATCCAAGGTATGCGTGTATTTATAAATGAATTCAATTATAAAGAAGTTATAAGTCTGAATGATTATGTTGATAGTTAAGTGACATTGAGGGCACTAGCAGAAATCAGAACACTGGAAAAAGCATTCTGTGACAAGATTTGTGTATGGATTGAGGAAGTGTGATCATATATCGCATGTATCATCGAATTTTCTCTGAATGAGCTTAAAAATGTTCCTTAGATATCGTCGGTGTGTTTTCTTGTTCAATTTGATTCACACTAAGGAACACAAGTATTTGTACGATAAATTAAAATTGTCGAATTCAATACTACTTTCGACTAATTTAATTCCAAACGTTTGTCGATCTGTCTCGTATTCTAAATCATTTTTTGTTCATGATATCCATGTTTGGAACAGTCTTCCTGTAACTCTAAGAAACTGTAAGAGTTTAGAAATATTAAAAAGAAATAGTTTTAATTATTTTGAAAGTATTCATTAATTTTTTATACTCGATTTTAAATATTTTAAATTAATTTGACAATAAATGAAATGAAACTAGCGCAAGTAAGAATATCGTGAGAAATAGTGAAAACATGTAAGTAATCGCTGAAAGAGCTCAGCAGTTTTAACTCATTAACATTCATTGATAGGTAAAATTACAAAGCTCTTTTGTCCTGATGGATCACAAAAAAGCAAACGCAGTTCTACAGGGTAATAGGCAGTTCTCGAGACTAGCTGTAAGATTCTTAACAGGTTACTGTCTGTTAAAAAAGATGTTAAAAGGATTAGACTTAAAATGAGTGACGATAGATACTGCCAGGACTTACATGTCGACGAGGATATTAAGTATATTCTTTGTGAATGTTCAGTACTGTCACTAAGAGGAGGTGGGAATATATTTTCTTCCACAGGAGCTAGTAGATATTAGGACTACTGTTATCATCAGGCTAGTTCGAAAGTTAAGGATGTGTATTATTCTGATGTGTTTAGTGTGGGGTTTCCGATATACTCAATTATGTCATTTGGGAAATCTTTTAATCTCTTTTGACCTTACCTAACATTTTAAGTTTTCAGCAAGGGTTGGAATAAAAATTTTAAAAAATCACTTGGTGTTAGCAAAAATTGAACCCTTAAATCATTGCGTCTCTTTAATGATTTGAATAGCTTAGCGTGTCTTCGATGACGTCAGTGCTAATACCTCTAATATATAAATATATTTGGTGATAAAATTTCAAAGTTTACTTTATCTTGACAGTAAATAATTAAGTCTAAACATTTTCAAAAGACAATTGAAAACATTTAACCAAAAAAGATGCGCATGATTAGGTCATAAACCTCCCTCTTTTAAAATGTGTTTAAAAAACTGCAAGATAAACTTTTATTTTTATGCATCCAGGAGAAGAATGTGAATGAACTTCCTTCCCTTATGGATTCTAGATTTACTATTCTATAAAAAAAATACTATCGATTGTTTTAATAAAGTTCTACAACTTTAAAATGTCGGTTGAGAAATTTGTAACAAAAATTAAATTTTAACGGTTACTATTACATCCCCTTTTCATCATGAAACGCTGCCAAAGAAAGATGACCCATTTACATATCAAACTATATTGAATTTTATTTATTTAGTGAATGACTAAGAGCTTTTTTCTGGATTAAAACAGCGATGATTCTCAATTATTTTTAGAATATTCTATCGATTTCTATAAATAATAATGAATGTTAACAAGTTTTGAGAAGATTGTGTTAATGAACGATAGTTGCAATTCTAGTATGTTTATGTACGATATTTCTGCTTAATTTTTGTATTTCTTCATGAATTTTAGAGTTGGAATTTTATATTTTTACATTTTAAATAATTTGAGTTTTTGAAGTAATTTTTTTTAATAAGAAAATTTTAATAAATATTATTGCATTTATGTTTGCTGAGTGTTTATGGTTTTAAGCTGATTTTCATAGACTTTCGTAAGACTACAAAACTATTACCCTTCAACAGCAAATTGGTGAGCAACACTGCAATCTTCTCTGGTCTAGAACAGAACTAAAACAAGATGTCACCAAAAATGTGTTCAGTGTTTTTAACATCCAAAATCATATAATAGTTTTGAAGAATTTTAAATTGTTTTAAATTTAACATAATATTGATTCTTTTATGATTTTATATAACAATTTCTATTCTAATCTCATAATGATTTTTTGAAATTTTTAAACTTGTTACACCTTTTCTAAGCTATCATTATATTTCTCAATATGAAGTCAGAGTTTTACATATGTACAAACAACATTTGAATCAGATACAATCATAAAGTTTGATCAAGACTATAAAAAACAATTTCTTGATAGCCATTCCAGTTATCAGTTACAAGTAGTCAGTACTCAGTTATCAGGGAAGGGATAGCAAATTTTTGATATATTTTTTTAAAAACATATAAAAATTCAAAAGGTTTTTTTGGATTCTCTTTTGGAATAGACTGACTGCTATGGATTAGACATTAATCCAACTAAAACTGAGTTGGTTCTTTTCAGACGAGGTTACAAAATTACTGATTTCAAACCTCCCCAAGCAGCAAAATATAGTATTCATAACCTTTTTTTTGCATTCTAGTATACGTATTCGATACATATTAGGGGGGGGGG
>HF731666.1:3230-15200 GCA_000341915.2 Megaselia scalaris
ACCGGTGCGAAATTACGTTACCCCGTTTAAAGGGTTTCACAAATGAATTTCATAAAATCCTGTTAAAAATTTGAAGAGTGATTTGATTTGAAGAGTGTGAAGAAATGCCTGAAGAATGGAATAAAAACATCAACTCTTATCCATCATCACCTGAAATCACATGTACTTTGTATTGTCGGAACATACCAATGTGGTTTCATGCCTGGAAAATCAATATCCGATCCTTCAGAAGACCCAAGAACACCAGATCTATACGCATGACTCTTCATAGATGTTTGGGAAGCATGTGCCTTTACAACGAGACATGAACTATACCGTGGAACTAAGCATTTTGAAATTCCAGAGAAGTTTATGATTTTATGACAAATACGAAACACTTGGAGCTGTGTAAGAGTTGGAAACGGTGATGCACCTAACAACAAGGTTGAATTCCCTTCAAGAAGTTCATCCACCAGCACCGATGTTACAACGTCCTGGTGTATTGGAAGCTATCCCGATACCACATTCAAAATTGCGCCTTCTTCTATTGCTGCAACTACTAGGTCACTTCTACTTTCTGAAAAGAAACACTTTACACATCTTTATAAAGTAACGAGCGACTTGAAGAAACTGACCAAAATGTGATTATGCCTTTCTTCGATCTTCATACCTGTGGAAGCTCATTTTAAAGTGCAGCCCAAACTCCTTTCGGTGCCCGGCCTTCATTTTCCACGTCAATACCTCGAGGTCACTGTTCTGACGACGAAGACCATATGCTTTCTTATAGGGCTTTGGCACCCGTATATCGCATTTTGGAGTGTTCAGGTCTTGGTAGTTCACAACTTCTATGGCTCCGTCCTTTTTGTTCAGTTTAGCAACCTCCTCAGTGAGGTATGACTTCGAGTAGTCATCTCTACAGCTGGCTTTAAAGAACACTACTTGTTCTTTCTGTAATCTTTTTGAGATACTAAGGACGACCCCTCTTTTGACATCATGAAGGGTCTTTCCTCAACAGGGCCCGTAGCTGAGGAGTTATCAACCAACGCGAGGCGGGTGGTTCAGCTTTAAACTTTTGGATCACATTTTGCGGCAGCTTGATCTTCCGAAATTCCTATAAATGACTATACTTAATTCCATTTGGTACCTTTTGATCTGATCAATAGTGCCCTCTTTTCCCCAGCTAGTCTTTTAGACTCATCAGAAGATCTCGATTTTTTTGGGTTCTCCTAATAGCTCTTCTAGAGGCACTGAACTCGTTCACATCGACTGCTGCTATCTCTTGGTCTATTAGACCTTCATTCAACAGAGCTCTTTCCAACATTTGATGGATCGGAGTACCTCTGAAAGGGAGTCATCTAACAATTCATCCTTATTTAAAATGGAAATTAAGGCCTCCAGCTCTTCTGCGACAACGAGGCAAATATGGCCGTATCACCCGTATCCACCTCCCATATATTAGAGAGGTGTATGTCGGCTCAAAACCGCTGGCACACGGACTAGCTGGGTTCTGGCACGATAAAGAACTGGGAATAAAACATTGACCAGCAACAAAAGGTTTCTGTTTCATAAATCCATGAATGGGCAAAGTGAAGTATTTAGTTAATTACTTACGAAATTTACATGTAATTTACGTCCGTAATAGAAATTTTGTATTGAAGTAGTTAATTACTTACGAAATTTACAGGTAAATTACGCTTGTAAATTACAGACAGTGCCTAATCCTGCATAAATCTTAAATCTCAATCACAGAAGATTCTAAGAAGCAACTTTACAAAGGTCGTTGGTAGGCAAAAATATGAAGTGCTTATTATATTGGCTAAACATTTGTTTTCAAGATCAGATGGAAGAAATTGCTTATTTCCAGCAATTTCTCCATCTTCTTTAGTATTACTGACAGACTTCCTTAGATAATAGCACCTGTAGAAGTACGAGATAACAGACTGATGCTAGAGGGTGAAGGGTCCTCCAGCAAGAGACTAACAATAGGCTTTTTAATATTGAATTTGAGCTAAAATCAGAAATATTGTTACTTTTTATATGGATGAGCATTTCTTACGTAATTTACTAGTATTTTACCTATATAAATTACGTAATTTACGTTAATAATGAATTTCTTTATTCAAGTAGTTAATTGCTTACGTAAATTACGTGTAAATTATATTTGTGAATTACGTATATTACAGACTGTTTCCATCCATGACTTTTGAAGGTTTCCGGAGAAATGCTTGATGATCGCAGTCTGTAATTAAATTATTTTGTTCTGAAATTTCAAAATAAATATTTGACAGTGCATCGAATGAAATTTAAATTCTACATTTTAAAAATTTCAATTACATTCAAAAAACAATGTTTCATAATTCTAAAACGTGTTTCAATAAATTAAAAACTGTGCCTTCGAATTACGTATCGAAATATTGATGTATTTCCCAAGCAAATAAATTTTTACAGACACAAAAAAAGTTTGAAAAATTATTTGAATATTTTAATACAAATTATTTTCAAAACTTTCAATTTTTTCATTTTAAGTTCAGAAGCAGACAAATAAACAATGGATTACAAGAAGCGAATAGAAAGTAGGGAAGATTCATATGCTTCTGGAACTAGTTTTGATATATCCTACGACACATGCATAAATCTATCATTTGGGCTTGTGGGTGCTGAAAACCTTGGAGAAGTCTCAAAGATGGTTCGAGCTGCAACAAAACATTGTTTGGTTAGAATTTATAAATCTATAAATATATAATAAATGAGAAAATAATTCTAGGACGAAGAAGAAAAAGACCCAAATTTCAGCCTATTCCAATACGGACCACCGGCAGGACCATTATCAACAAGAAAAGAGCTTTCAAAATTTTTATCAGAAGCTTATTGTGAAAAAGTGTACAGCGAAGATTTGTTTCTAACTAATGGCGCTTCAAATGGTCTGAATTATATTCTGTCAGCACTTATAGAACCAAATGGCTACGTGTTTGTAGACGAAGCTGTATTCATGATGTCCTTCAGAATTATTCAACAATTCACAGGATTAAAAATAATCACACTAAAATAACCTCAGAAGGATGTGATTTAGCAGAATTTGAGGAAAAACTTAAAACTCTTGAAAGGAAAAGTCCCAGGACGAAATTATTTTCCATAGCTTATTACACCACGACAGTCTTCAACAACCCCACAGGAATAACTTTCTCGAAGAACGTTTGCGAAGGACTCATTGCATTGGCAAGAAAGTATGATTTCTTTATAATCTCGGAAGATGTCTACAACATCTACACGTACAAAGGACCTGTGGCAAAACGACTATATTCATATGATAGAATCGACGACGATGATTACAAGGGCAATGTCTTGTCAAATGGTACATTCTCCAAGTACTTATCACCGGGAATGAGAATCGGATGGATGGAATTACCACCCCGCATCAAAGAGGCTATGGTTTATCATGGTTTACCAGCTAGTTCGGGTGGTCTTAACCAGTTCACTATGGCAATTGTGAAAAGTATGTTAAAACTGGGTTTAGCTCAAAACCATATAAACAACATGAAAGAAAGTCTTAGTGAAAGGATGAACATTTGTGTGTCTATTCTCCATAAACACCTTCCGAAAGGATGTAGTTTCCAGGAACCAATTGGTGGCATCTTCATTTGGATAGTGTTACCGGTGGGAAAGAGTGCCAAACAACTGCTACCACTGGCAAAAGGGAAGTACAACGTTTTCTATTTGTGTGGTGATGTATTTCGAGCGTCATCTGAAAACTGCAAATTTGAAAACTGCTTGAGAGTTTCCATTAGCTATTACACAAAGGATAAGCTGGCAATTGGTTTGAGGAGTTTATGTGAGGCCATTAGGGAGTATGTTAGAATGTGACTGTTTGCCACTATTTTAAAGGGTTCTTAGTTTTCTAGATTTATAAAATGAAATGAAAAAGTATATGAAAGTTGTTTTCTCTATGAAATTAGGTGAAGTGCTTATTCGTACATTCCCAGTGCAAGGGTGTTTTACGTTAATGAACTTTTATATTCAGAATGAGAAATTGGATACAAGGTATTATTTTATGATGCATTTGTGTTGGAAACTTTTCAATCTAAATTGGTTTGGGTTTTTGTGTTGGAGAATTTTTTAGAGTTTTATAATTGTGGTGATTTTGTAATTTTAAAAACAAATATTTACGTTTTGTGTGTATATTATTAATGACATTCAGCTATAAAGGTCATTGTAAAGCGTATTAGTCGCAAATGAGATATTTTAAGCGCCAATTTTTAAAAATGTTTAGTTATTGTTTGATTTTATATTTTGTTTTGTATTTTCCTGACTTCTGTTTTTATAGTTTGAAGAATATTTATGTCTGATTTCTGAATTCATTATATAACCACCTAATCATGAACATGAAATTAGTCTTTTTTCCCAATTTCCCAAAGCATACTTTATGTCTTCATCAGGAAGAACATGAGCATTTGGATTAACTTCAATGTTATGAGGAACTGCACCTCGAATTTCACTTCAATTTAAATTTTCAGCATTCTTTTTTCTTATGGCCCTTAGCTATATCATGACCAAATACATATTTTACCGTCTCTATTTCCACAGGCCCTAGAACCCAGTACAATCGTTATGAGTTAACACTACTGAACTCGTTTAGCTATTCCTTACCAACTATAATGCTTCAATGCCGCTTAAAGGCATCCTCCATGAGTATGTTCTTCTCTAATAGCCTACTGCAATATGTAGAGCTTTTTCCGCAGATCAACATCTCCAATATACGTGCTGAGATTTAAATAGAAGCCTCTGATCAACGATATTTCCAATTTCGAAGTTAAAAAGTCTTTCAATTGTCTTAAGCAAGACAAGAGCCTAATAGCTATTTAGCCTTTTGCAGTACTATGACCTAATGATATCCTTCCATAGATTTGAAAGCAGCCTAATCTTAAACATGCATTAAAAAGTTCCTTGAGTTTATTTTGAATTAGATGCATACAGTTATGCAGCATTGTGGGAAACATGCCATATGGTCTATCTGATTTATATGGTTTAAAACTGTTTATAGCCCATTTTAACCTCTGATTTAAGAAAATCCTATCGGAATCAACTACTGCGAAATTACCACCCTACAATACATAATCTTGTGATCTGAGGAAGAATCATCTTCCAACGCTCTCCGTCAAGAGACTTTATTGCTAAGATCTTGTGTGCATAGAGTTTTGTCAATGACCTGATCTTATTTACAAATTTACAAAGGCAAATTACAATTTCAGAAAGAGACAAGTTGTCATTTATAAAGCAATATAATAGTAGCACATCTTCCTGGGGTAGCAGGAGCAACAATCACAGCATTACAGGAAGGGTGATTTCCCCTGAGCTGGTGCCTTCTTCTATCGCTGCAACTACTATGTCTCCGTCACTTTTACTGTCTATAAAGAATCATGAGTATAAAAGCAAACTCTGGGCTGAGTACAAACAAGCTCTTAGTGTATATAAAAAGAAGTAAAAGAAAGTTTCCTGAAGAAATTTCTGCGAATCAGTCGAGTCGATAAGTGAGGAAGCCAGGCTCATGAAAGTGCTTTCGAGACGTCTTCTTCTCCTTTACAAAGAACATTTGTGCTGAATCTAGAAAGAAAATGGTGGATATTCTTATGAAATCTTATGAGCTCCTTGGGGTCAATTCAGATGGACCCTGAACGAGCTTCTTCTACTGTCTAGTAGAAGAAAAGAAGAAAACTAATATTCGTAATATACTTCCTGCTGCAAAAAATGAATGGGCTATAAATTCCTTTGACAATTTTAAATCTTCAGGGTTGGATTATTACCCAAGATGTTGCAGGTAACACCAACAGTGTTCATTCCCGTTTTACTCTGTCTCTATAGTATTATGTGCCTAAATCTTGGCGAAAAGGAAATGTAGCAAATAAAATATTAAAAGCTCTGGATGGGATGTGGATAAAGGTAGTAGCACTTGAACATGACGTCGCCATTGTTATATCTGGTCTATTTCTCAACGAACTAAGTGCCAGAATGAGCCAGGCATTGTGGCATATAAAGAATTTGTCAATCTCTGGTGGTTTGTAAATCAATCCCATGAAAAAGGAACTAGTAATGTTCACAAGAAAACATATTCCATCTGATTCAATTTACATATATTCTATAACAGGGTCATATAATTATGGGAACAGACAAAATATCTAGATGTTATTCTGGACTCAAAGCTTAATTGATCTATAAATATCGACAAAAGGAAGAGAAGGATTTTAAATTCTTTCTATGCATGCAAGAAGGCATTTGGTAATACGTGGGGACTGTCCCCTATGATAATTATCTGGATGTATACATCAATTATTAGAATACTTATTTAGATTCTGCAGTTTGGTGGCAATGCCTGGAGACGAAGGCAATGGTACAAATGGCATAAGGATGGGTATTTCAGTTGCTAAATCATGTCCGGGATGTGAATTATTATCGGAGGAACTTGCCTCTAAGCATTTTTGGTGTTCCTGTTACTCGCTCTCAACTCTTAAGAAAAACCTACTTAATGTATACTTCTTTGATGAGCTGGAAGATCTAGAACAAATTGACATTCAGAAAGAGGTGGATTTTATCCCTGCTTCTAAATGGTTGTAACACTGTTATGGGGTTGAAACTAATAGCAGGAGACTTCAATTTTTTATGAAAATTTAATTTTTTTTCTACTTAGTGTGCTTGAGTAGACCGTCCCCAACTGTCACCGTTTGCCTGTAGATCCACGGATTCTGCAGCACGTTCCAAACGCAACAAGGACTCGACCACATTGACAGACCTGGTTTGACTTGTTGAAGAATGTGTTCCCCGGTGTTGAAATTTGCTGATACCACAATCAATTCAAGTAGGATGTTGAAGAAACTGCAGAACAAACGCATCACCTTGTAGGAGTCCTCTAATTGTACAATTCTCCGTAGTCGTGCCAGCTGCTTTGAGTTTGCTCCATGTGCCATTCAAAGTCATTTGGCAGAGTATAATGAGCTTGGATGAGATGCCAAATAGGTTCATAGCTTTGAACAGCTTGCTCCTTTATGGTGTGTCGTACGCTTGTCGAAAGTCAATGAAGAGGTGATGTGTGTTAATTTGGTACTCGTGAGTCTTTTCGAGGATTTGCCTTATTTTGAATATCTGACGGTTATTGATCGATGAGGCATGAAACCGTATTTATAGGAGCCTACTCTTCTGATGACATGGAGTTTAAATCTTTCGCACAAGATATCACTTAATAAGCAACTTGAAATTACCAATACCTTTCTTGAACTAGCTTCGATATCAATAGTTCCTATCCTTTTCGCTAATCTCGAATCTTAATTCTTCTATGTTCTTTCGGTCTTCTTGTTGCTTCCCAAGAAGATAAAATGAATATATGAATCTTGAAGAGCAGCTTTTTCTTCCAAATTGATAATTTTGTCATGTATCTTAGGTTTGAAAAGAATTAAAATAATTTCCAAACATTGGGAAATGGTGTGAAGGAGTTGTGTTATTTGCGGCTGTCAGATATCCATTTATGAAGGAAAAAACTAGTCATTATAATCTTACCAATCCTTCAAGTCATGCTAAATTATAATTTAATCCTAGCATTCTAGAATTCAAAGAGTAAAACTTTTTTAATTATCTTGTCAATGAAACTTTCCAAAAACATTATATTTTTTTTCTATTTATTGAAATATTTAAATACCACTGTCCTTTTGTAATATAATACATTCTGTCCAGACGAATGTTTCCAGTTCTCTGATGTTTCCAGTTCTGTGATGTAATTACCTAAAGGCGTCAGGACACATGAGAAGGGACCCGAAATAGCAACTCTCGCCACAAGGAATCACAATGCAAATGGAACAAAAAATGAAAACTTCAAAAGTAGCTATGAAACAATATGGAAAAGTGTAATTTTGTGGTGCTCGAGAGAAACAATGTGTTTAGTTTTGTTTGGGGTTTTGTAAATGTCGCTTTACAAAAGTTAAACTAATTCAAAGGATTTAAATTAAATATGAAAATTTCTATTACATTGTTTTGTTCTTCAGCATTGGAAGTTGCTCCATAACAATGGAAGCAAGTACTTTTCTAACCTAGCTTTTCTGTTCTGTATTTGAGCGAAAATAAATCGAAATAACAACATTTTACAATATAAATATTATTAATGAAAATTAGTATTTTGGCTGATTTTTAAATTAACTTATATTTCTTTTTTGAAAATGTTAACAAAAGACCTTTCAATAAGTGATTCTTGTTAGTTATGCTCTTATTGCCACTAAGTTGTTAAATTATATTCATATTTACTATCCCAGGGATGAGCATTGTCTTTAATTTACATAATTTACACGTGAACTATGTAAGTAATTAATTCATTCAACATATTACTTATTTACGTAAATTAATTTTTGAACGTTAATTACATGTAAAACACGTAATTAATTAAAGAAATATTTCATTGTGCCTATTCGTGGTTTGATCACTCTTTGAAGTTTACATAAAATACTTTCTATAATATAATTCTTGTTGTAGAAAAGATGTTGTATGATGACACGATATTAGAAATGTCAACGATCCGAGACTAATAAGCCTTGATTCTTGTGATGCAGAAATCTAAAAGACCTTCGGGTTGAAGAGACAGGGAGTTTGATAAAGCTGTTGCCAAAAAAGATCTGCTCTTTCATAAAAACATCCAAAGAAACACGGCGAAAGAGGCATTTCAAAATCGTCAATAACAGTTATTTTCAGTGATTTCCTCCCTTTGTAAGGACAAAAATGACTGATAACGAACAAGGAGGATGTCGATAGTCCCCGTCAAGAGCAGCCCAGCTCTATATAAATCATTCATGATATTGTATATTTCGACGTTTTCCGAGAAACTGTAACAACTTAATTTTTAGAATAATGTAATGAGTATTTTACATAATGTGGTAAATATTAATTTCGAAATCTTACTTTTAAGTTTTCTACCTGCGTTATGTATAATTTTCTTGTATTTTTTACATATGTAAGAAATTTGTATTACATAAGTAAAAAACATATATACCACAATTTAACGTTTCTAATTTACTCTTCTGTATCTAATTTATTCCTATGTGCCGAATTCTGAACATTCCTATGAAATATATCTATAGCATTCAACTTCCCAGCTTTAACGGTGTGGACGTGTATGAGGAACATACATTGATGCAAAGTCTGTTTTATATAGAAAGAAGATAGGATTGAAGTATTTTTTACTATAAAATGTTGAACGAATTTGTGGCAAGAGCCCCGAATTTGTGAAAAAATTTCAAAACATTTAAGCATATTTAAGCATACTTCTGTCAATTTGTATCTAATTTTTCAAAAATTCCATTATTGACAAGTTTGATCGCAAATTAGTTTTTGATATTATTAATCGAATTAAATTTTGCTAATGGAACACACAACATCCGTTTCTCAAGAAATCAAGACGTTATTGTATGTAGGATACGCTTCGCTCTGCTCTTAAGAAAACAACGCCTCCATTGCAGACCAAGTTTCCAGCAGCTTCACTCCATCCAAAGGGGTAGAACACGCTTCTTTCACGGGATTCGATTCTGTATAGCTCCACTTTGCTCAGCGCTTTAAAAACAACTCATTTAGTAACAGGTTTCAGGTGTGTTCACTCCAACGTGGAAGAAAGCACTTCCATAGGTTGTATTGCATGAGTGCCAATTTCCGTATTCATTATAACATAATGGAATTTGGCACCAAGGTGCGAATTTCCAAAATGTTTATACAAAAGGAATTTGGCACTTGGTGCCAATGTACGATATAATAGCGATACATATCCAGCGATGACGAACTTTAAATTAAATTCCGCTTGGGGACGCCAACTGCTCTAGTATCACGTGACATGGCGCCACTCATTCCAACACATTCTTCATTCCAACCTCTGCAAACGTCTAGTTCGAAGTTTTCGAACAACGCTTGGATGTTGATACAATTGGTACAATTCTTGGTAGTACCTGGGGGGGGGGATACCGTCAAATCTCATCAATTCAAGCCAAATGACGGTGTAAGATACTTGAAGTTGTGTAAAAGTTACAGGAGGAGTCTCCGAAAAGTGCCAGACTCTAAGAGGATTCCGACAAGGAGATGCGCTGTCGTGTAGTTTCTTCAACATCTTACAGGAAATGAACATGAAAGCAGCTGAGATTGAGACCAAGAACATGATCACCAATAGATCCACACAAATACATCAATTTAGCTTCGCTGCGCTCCCTCCAAAGGGGTAGAACACACTTCTTTCACAGAAATGGTTCTATATAGACTCCGCCATTAAAACCAACAAAAAGTATATAATTTTTAGTATGACGAATTCGTACAAAATGGTGATGATTTCGGCAATAATGGTGATGACGGTGTAAGTTTTACCGTGGGAATTAGATTTATTGATGTCTATCGATAAATTTATCGATAAAATTTCTATAATCCCTAATTAATACTTTTCTAAGGTTTTGTACGCATATTTGTTTACAGTTTTCTTAGACTATTATTGACAATACCTTTTTGTGAATTCATTCAAAATATATTATTACAAAGTTTTAAAAAATTAAATTGACCAAACAAATTTTAAGTAATAGAATAATTTTCAAAGTGTAATCCCAGTTTATAGATATTTTGCGGTGGAGTAAGTGAGGAAAGAAACTAAGCTCCGCTATCATCATCTTAGGAACGAAGCAAAGACAGACCAGACATTAATCGTGGAACCATTTTAAACTAAATGGCAGTAAAATTATATATTTTTAAGAAAAACGTTTAAGACATTTTATTATATATTCTCTTTTTTTCTAGATTTTTCAAAGAATCATCTTCCTACCAAAGGTTAGAAACATGGTAATGGCTTGGTTTTATGATGGTGCGTAATTTGGAGTATAACTTGATCTTTGTTATGTCCTTTCTTGGGATTTGATTTATATCTGAGTCATTATAATTGCATTATACTGGTTTGAAGTATTTTTTAAGTGTGAATCAGACCTTTTTCATAAAAGTTCTCATTTTTTACAAAATTTCATTATTACGAAATATAAAGAAAAAAATAAATTACGCCAAAAGCCACAAAATACTCCACAGTCTTCAAATTCCGCTAATTACATCCACTTGCTGCAACTCCATTATTATTCAAACAATTTAAAATCACGCTAAAATAGTTAATTTCGGAACTAAAATTCTTCCCAGACCGCCATCCAGCATTCTTCACATACCACAAGAATTGTTTGTATGCAAACGGCAAGAACCAAATGAAATAAAAAATAATTACATGCAACAAACTTATTAGAATGGATATAAGAGAAGAAAAGGTCACCAACAATATGTTTCCCAATACTACAGTTTGAGTCTAGACATTTAAACAGAACCAACTATCTGGAAAGTTGCAAGGAAAGCAGCAACTCACTGACTAAACAAAAACTACAAAAAATATTTCAAATCATGCGGTTCCCAAAATATCACTTGCAACTTGAAACGGCATGTGCAATAGAGTGGGTAAATTTGAGGCCTATTTTTATATTGCAATTATAAATTGGAAAAACTATGTTTAGAGGACATTAACTTGACATTGACTGAGTTTGCGAACAATACTTGGATACCACTTAGTTGACAAAGTGTCTCCAGGTGCTTCTATTTTGAGCTGTTCTTTTCCAATTGGGCACGTCATGCAACTTTACATCGCCATCCACCATCTTTCTTTCGGATGACCAGGCCTTCGATATCTGTATCTGCCTTCTATATCTTGTATCTGTGTAAACGTTTTTGATTACCTCGATGTTATATTGACCTATGGTGATGATTGCTTATATTTCGGGGTACTTGTATGAAATCTTGTTGTCCAAGTCTGTGGGAATCATTCCTAGCTTCTCGCTAATACAGGTTTCGAATTTTGCTAGTGGTCACTGTTTTTTTCAGTGCCTCTATATTGATCTTTTTCTGGGGATTTGCAGATAGTGGTGGTTTCGATGCTATAGTGCGGCTACTATGTGGGGGGGGGGGGGGGGG
>HF731721.1:13560-25664 GCA_000341915.2 Megaselia scalaris
CCCCCCCCCCCCCCCCCCTCGGAAGAATCCATCTAACAACAATACTGCTTCCAGGTGTTACGGTCCCTTACTGTTACTCTCCAATTAGGTATTCCTAATTTTTTGGCGTCTCAAATAGATCTACCCATCTGGTTCGTTGGTTCGACCTCTTCTCATCGTTCTTTTCACCTTTGGGGAGTATAAATGGTTGGGTCTTCTCAAGGATCTGTCTGAGCGTGAAAAGTTGGTCGCGTGTTGATTTTCCAGGCATGAAATCACATTGGTATGGCCCCACAATGCGTATTACGTGGGGTTTCAGTCGCTCAGTCACGATGGATGCGATGATTTTGTATGCGATGTTAAGCAGACTGATTTCCCGGTAGTTTTTAGTTTCCTTGTGGATAAGGAAGATGATGCTATTCCAAATACTCAAGAAAATTTGGTGGAATTCATTGTTGAAGCCCGATCCCCCCCCCCCCCTGGAAGCAGTATTGTTGTTAGATGGATTCTTCCGAAGGATCGTCAGCATAAAAGTAAAGTAAGTAATAAGACTAGGAAGATTTACCAAGGTGTCAGAATCGGCTACATTATTCTGTAACGATAAAAAAAGGAATTTTATAACCGAAAAACATGGAGTTTTTACTAGATGTCAAGAGTTTTTACTAGATGTCAGCGAACTGGTAAATGACGATCAAAGCAGAATGACCCCTCAAGAAGAACCGCTTTTCCTCAACTCCAAAGAAAGCTTTTCATCACCCACAATTGAAGACGTTCGAAATGCAATCTGAAAACTTAAGAACAACAAAAGTGTTGATTCTGGTGATATCCTTGCAGAACTTTTCAAACCAGCATGCATAAATTTCATCTATGCCCTCTTTCAGCTTCGAGGAATCAGTCTTAATATTGCCTACAAGATCCAGGAATCTATCTTATATGAAAGTTTGAAACCATATTTCATCAAAAAGATATTAACGCTAAGGTAAATCCTCATGAGTTCCAAGTTGACATACATTACGTCTTCTAAGCTATGAATCTATTTGGCATCCAAATTTATCATTTAAGCAAGATTTTGAATGGCACATGGAACAGTGAGCAGTTGTTATGACTAGGGAGAAGTTTCATGCGATTAGAAGACTTAGACAAGATAATGCGTTATATGTAAGAATTATTCTCACAGTAGGTGCTTAGGTGATCTCCAAAAGCGTCTTAAATCAAACAATCTAACACGTTTTGTCAACAAAGGAACCATCAATCAATTCAATTAAAACTATTTAAGCTATCTTTTTTAATTTAATTTGATTACAATATATTTTTATAAATTTGATACTACACACGAAGAACTGTCTCATCATGGGAAGATTTTTGTTCCCATAGGCAATTTCGCGTCGTGCGTGTTCTTCTGTTAGGAGAGTATACTCCCAATAAAATTGGTACATGAATAAAGTGTTCAATATGTTGGTCAGCTTAAGGAAGTTCGGAATCAATAAGCTGTCGTACATTGAAGACTGTCGTACATAAAATTTATAGAAAATGAAAAAGTTTTTGCAAAAAAAAAATTAAATGAAATGTGTCTTGAGTCTTTAGAGAAACAGGTCTTATAATTTATATCATATAAATAAAAAAATCTTCGAAATAGTATCTTAAAATCTAGTATTAGACATGTTTAAAATGCTAAGTCCACAATCCCCCCCCCCCCTCTGGTAAGTGCGGATAGATGCAAGACTGCATTTACAATTTCAGGAATTTAACATTGGCAATTGTTGGATACATAGTGGCTGCAGGAAAATGGCGTGCTGAAAAGATACAAGCCATCTAAGAAATCCAAGACACCAACCAGTCCCAAGTAGACAGACAAAAACCCAAGATAATATCTTAGCCGATAACATAAGATGATATCCGACACCCCCAGTCCTACCCTTTTTCTCAAAGTGCACCTTTACGTGCAAGAATCAGTATCACACTGTGAAAAAACTCTCAAATAAGATTTATAAATAAAAATTTTCTCAATTTTGAAAAGTTATTGCTTAAATGGAGTAACTGTAGCAAAAAAAAGTAAGGTGGATGATAAATAATACAAAATTCCGATCAATATTTCTCTATGGGCACATATAAGCCAACAACAGCAAGCAAGCGAAGAATTCCCTGACTTAGTTTCCACATTTTGTGAGAGGTTTCCTGTAGCTTGAAATACAGAAACTGAAAAGTATGGGAAAACTTGGGAAAACTAAAGGAATAAACAAAGCTGTAGAGAAGAAAAAAGTAGGAAATTAACTACCAAGCTACGAGCTAACGCAGATAACCAGCAGAATAACAAATATTTTTTATGAAATTGAAAATAAAATAAAAAATAAAAAGTTTTCCTTGCTCGGAATTAGATGTTAAGTATCGGTAGTTTAGCTGCGATTTTTCAAATTTGCTATTTTTAATTAAAGTCAATTGCTGTTTTATAAATTGTTCTTGTTGGTTTCATTTACTGCTTTGTGGCATCCAGCTCCACCGTCGAGTTCATTTTGTGTCAACAGGTGTTTGTTCAGCGACATTAATTGATTATTGAATGGCTGCAATTCACTTTGTGGAGCACTGATTAATTAGTCGATTCGAAATTGAATTTAGTTCAATAAATAATGATATAAAAGATAATTCTACTTTCAATATTATACAATACAATTGAAAATGAATTTGCCCCCCCCCCTGGCACTGCGTTCTCTTTTGGAATGGACTGACTGCTGTGGATTAGACATTAATCCAAATAAAACTGAGTTGGTTCTTTTCAGATGAGGTTACAAAATTCCTGATTTCAAACCTCCTTCTTTCAAGGGTACTGCTTTAGAATTAAAGGAATCGGTGTCATTATGGACAGAAGACTTACATGAAAGGAGAACCTGAAGAAAAGAATTAAGAAATCCTTAGCCTTTGGGAAGACGAGGGGTTATCTCTGATACTCTTGTATTGTATTCTTGTATTCACAGCAGTTGTTAGGCCAATACTCCTGTATAGGGCTTCTGTTTGGTGAACTGCTTTGCTCAACTGGAGCAAAGCTAGAATCTGCTCAAAGTTTCACGTATAGTGTGTATTGGTACAGGTGCTCTAAGAATAACGTCGACTGAAGCTTTATTCTATATTCTGTCTATTTCACCTAGTGATGAATATTCCCAATTTGTTGTGGCTAACACAGCCACTCGTGTATATTTAGTAGGGCTGTTAAAATACCCGAAAAGAAAGTATGGAAGACATTTAATCCAACATCTTGCCTTGAAAAGATTATATATACTGATGGCTCAAAAACGGCAGATGAATGTGGAGCTAGTTTTGTTGTTTTAAACAGTGCAAAAAAATATGGCTATAGACTTCGTGACTACTGTTTCACTATTTTCCAATGTGAAAACCTTAAACCAATATGCAAAACTACTGCATTTTGTGTCGATAGTCAGGCGGTATTCTCCAAAAACGTCGTCAACGTTAGTCAAAGAATGTAAATTTGCTCTAAACTCACTAAGTGTCTTAGCTGAAGTAACGCTCTTATGGATTCTTAGTCACTGTGGTTTTATTGGTAATGTGTGAGTGGCCTATATTGGAAAGTGGGGTGCGTCAAGGCATTTTTCTTGGGCCGAAAAAGTTGTTCCTTCTCGTTAAAATATGTTTTGTGACATTAAGATTAAACTATTAGCGAACTGCAAAAACATCTGGCTATCTACAAATAGTGCTTATAAATACGCTTGGGGTCCTCTGAGTGATTGTAACACTAAGTATATCCTAAGATTCAACAGGGAAACTCTAAGAAAGATAATTTTTTTATCACCGGCCACTGGCCTATAGGGTTCTAGGTGTCTCCCTTGTTTATATATGTTTTATGTGTCTCCCTTGTTTATGTTTTGTTCTTTTATTTGTGTTTGCATGTGTGGTAAAAAGGGCATAATCATGTCTACTTTACAGCTGTCTATATATAGGACTATATCAACCAACCATTGTTCTTCGGATCGGCTATCATATTGGGTCATCAGTTAAGCGGTCATCTTGGGTTTTTAGTTGTCTACTTGGGGTTGGTTGGTGTCTTGGATATGTGAAAGAGGAAAAACATTCGTTATACGACATCCTCTAGAACTCCGCTTTTCGAGGTCCCAAAAACTTCTAGCGCTTGATTTCTAGTCACGAAAATGTGCCACTTGTGTCTTGAAATCACCAAGTACTAATCATAAGTACTAATCATAGTCATAAGCTCTTTGACTTCCCATATCGAACAGCCCTACTATACATGTGAAGTTTTTAACTACTTTTATTTTCTTTATTCGCTTTTCCGTAGAACATGAAAAGCGAATTTAAACTTTTCCAAGCAACATTTCCATCTCATCCGTATCATAATTTCCACAATTTAATAAACCATTTAAATATGAACATTGTACAGTAATAAAAATATAATTATATTTAAAAAGTATACTCTTAAAGTACTTATATTTTCCACAGTCTGACGACACATAACAACGATTTCCATTCACAGCCTAATATGTATAATGGTTTTTTGGGTTCACAATTATCATTTTGCTTGTTTTTTAATGACTGTTTCTTTTATATGGATAAATTGAAGGGATAATTGAACCACTTAACATACATTCAGAGAATTCTTTCAACTATAATATAATTCCCATTTTAAAGATAAAGTTTTTTTTAACTATTAAATTATTTGTAGTTGTGAAAAGTTTGTGGAATTAGGGAGAGCTGCGGGAAAGGGTATGCTATGCTGGTGATAAATACTTTTCCCACGAAATAAATTGTTTAAATATGTAATTGTTCCCCGGAGATTTTAACACTTGCCACCAACTAGTTTATGTTTTATGCAAAAATAACATTTTAAACGGTTTAAGCGCGGTGAGAAGGTGCTTGCTTCTGTTGTCGTTTTCAATTTTATGTTTTAAAGTTTTTGTACGTTTCATGTACGGGGTTAGCTTAAATTTGTAGTGAAATGTAATTAATTTTTATGAAATTTAATTATTTTTCAATTAAGTTGGTAAATGATGGAAAGCGGTTTTTTGAAACAGTCTGAAATTGGCATATTTATTTACTCGAGACTTTTGATTATTTATAATTTAATACTAATCAGCTTTTAAGCAGGACTTCTAAAGACTAGAAAGAGTTTTGGATTGTCTTATTCTTTCGGGAAAAAAATCTTTTAAAGTTAAGCCACTTGCCAATAGTTGTTTTAATTAAAGAAGAAATGTCCAATTTAAATTACAAAAACACCCAAAATAATAAAAATGACATTGATGGGACTCGAATTCTGACCTTACGAATGACAGTCCAGTGTTACAACCATTATGCCATTCAAACTGCTTCATTTTATATGGAAAAGCTAAAAAAAAATTTATAAAAGGCGAACAAAATTTACATTATTTGAAAACTAAAGTTTCTGAATTCTAACACTTTTTTAAAACTAAAGTTAACATTTTAAAACTGTTTTCTTTGGGTGTAGTGATGAGATATAGTTGACGTGTCAGCAGGCACGGCGTATCAGAGCCGATCTATGGGGTATCAGAGCCGAATAATCATGAACTACTTTATGAATCGCTCTTAAGCCCATTATACAATGAACATTGGATTTTTGCTTATACCAGTTTTATACCAGAAATTGTATGGAAATGCCGGAATAAAACTGGTATAATCAAAAATCTTGTGTCCATTGTAGAATTGGCATTAAAGAACTCCAATTTCAATGCTTTTCAAGAACTTTTTCTGTTCCCCCCCCCCTTTATATAAAAAATTACAGACTACCTCATACATATGAAATATAATCGACAGTGAATCAAATAAACTTATTAAAGACGATCTTATAGAACCCAGTCAATCAAATTTTAATAGCCCAATATTTCTGGTTCCAAAAAAGTTCCAAAATAAAATTCTTATCTGTATCGTATTGAAGAATACAAGAAATTTAAGCCGATCGTGGAAGTCAGCTTCCCATTGATTTCTGCTGATTCAGCTGCATAAGCTTGCTATTATATTCACTCGAATTTCAAGCTCGAATTTAAGTATCAAATTGCATTAGCTTTAAGATAAATATTTTATAATTTTAAGATCAGAAATAAATGAAACGTCTTTGTTTTGTGAGAGTAACAAATGTTTAATAAATATAAAAAACTTAAGAAATTGTTTCTTAAATATATTGTATATACTTTTTTATTCTTTGAATTTGTTGTAATTTTTATATTTAATTTAACATTTTTGTGTATTACATAAAAGGATAAGAATTTCCGTCGCCAAACAAATACAATCATCACCATTTCGAACGAAATCGTCATACTAAAAATTAAATTTTGTTTTTACTTTTTTAATGAAAAAAAAAAGTAAAATTAAATAAAACTTTTGTCCGCAAAATTAATTATTCGTCATACCAAATTTTGATAAATAGGTTCCGCTCCGCACTTAAAAAAAACCACTCCTGCAGTGATAGGCCAAGTTTTCGGTCGCTCCGCGCTTAAAAAAACAACCCCTGCAGCGGCAAGCCAAGTTTCCGGTCGCTGCGCTACCTCCAAAGGGGTAGAATACACCTCTTTCACAGGAAATATATTTTTGTATTCAAAGCGACCGATAGTGAGAACTTCACTGTTTCTAGATACAGTCGTCGTAGCCAAAATTAAACTGTGACTATCAAAGAAGAAATGGAGAAAAATCTTAAAGTCGTCGACCAAAGTGAAACAGTTACTGTCGACGAACAAACTTTATTCTGACTTCAACCACATCTAGCAGCGACATCACCGTAAACAACCGGTGTGTTTTCGGCCTTAATCGGTTGTTAAGATCAATCCAACTATGCAGGAAGACAAAAGATAAAGTGTACAACGAGCTTATCGTGACAGTACTGATCTATGAATCAGAGAACTGGGATCTAACATCCAAAGACGAAATTAAGTTTTTAGTCTTTGAAAAGAAGGTATTAACGATGATCTTTGGTGCCAGATGCATTAAAGGTGAATAAAGAATCAGGTACATTGACGAGCTGCACCAATTTTTGGCTGCCAAACATGCTCAACCTCTGCATAGCAAGTATAATATTGAGGCCTTTAAGACACCAGGTAAAACCCGTCAATTCGAAGATGCAATTGCCCCCCCCCCCGTAAAAGCTGCGGGTGGAATCTCCAACAGTTTCAAGACTGTAAGGGGTTTTCGACAAAACATTTTTCTCAAGTAGCAAGTTCATATGGTAATAGTAAATGGCGATAAGATCAAGTACATGCTCTCAAGCAGAAGAGAGAGAGAAGTCACAACCAACTAGGTCCGTATGTCATCATGGGAAGTACAGGTTGTGAACAATTTCGAAGGATAGTACTAGCACAAAGCACTTGAGATGGGAGGGTCATGTGGATGGATGAATTTGCTCTTGCTGGAAACACATGTTTCTTCAAACGGATAGGAACGCGTAGACAAGGCCCCCAAATAATGCGATGGTTGGATCTAGTAGAAAGAGACACCACACAAAAAAGTCTATGAAACTGGAGACAATCAGCCTGAATCCGAGAAGTATAGGCAAAGTATTGTTAGCTGGAGTCTGCCGAAGTTTCATCAGCAACAAATTAAGTAATGTGTGCTTCGAATAAAAACAAAAAATTTTACAAAATCATGCCCCCAAAGAAGAGGCTAACGATGAAGTCAAGGACATCTTCTATGAATAGCTATATAAAGCGTACAGTTCTACTCTATGGTATCAAAACCCAACGGGGTTACTAAGAACTAAACAGATCACGAGTTCTATGATAAGGTATACAAATATAAGATAAGGTATACAAATGTAGGAGGACGGATACGCGCAGAATATCTACAAGACCACCACCTAACACTAATAGCTTTGAAAAAAATCGACAAAGTTATGTTATGAGGAGCTATTATTTTCATGGATAGAAGCGCTTTGGAATTATTGAAAACAACTGGAAAAATGGATGGAAGTTACAGACTGTATATATAAAACAGACATGTCATGAAAGGAATGAATTTGGTATTTTCCCTTACATCTTAATGTTAATCAAATTCTCTCAGAGAATTCAATAGATCCAAATACCTAAATGATGTGGGAGATAGTGATGGAGGGGGTTGTTTGTACAATAATAAAATTTCTTCAAAATTTACTAAACAGTAGTAAAAGTAAAATGTCCCTTAAACTCCCTGCTGAACTCATCCAAGCAGCGGGAGATAGTTGCATCCAAGATCTTCTATCAAATCCTAACAAATACAAAAAAATTAATGAACTGATTTCCTCTGGAATCTCTGGGTTTCTGGAGAATCATTTCTACGGGTTCTTCTTAGTAACCTTCTTGAGTTGTACGTGTTCAGTTTCAAATCCAGGGTTGCTTCCCAAACTCTTCTCCGGGCCACTGAATCACTGATGAGAACAAATGCTGGAAAAAACACAGGATTAAACACATGGAACAAATTACAATTTCTTTCAATTTTATTTTCACAAAAATGTTCGGTTAAGTATCTCCAGACTCGAGCTTTTCTCAACCGCGTTGCGTAGTCCAATATTTTATACGTCAATTTAAATATAATTTAAACCATGTCAAATTACATCGTGATGAGATCTTTGAATCCATCATATATGAAAAATCAAAGATCATGGAAACTATCCTGAGATACCCAGGTGATATAGACATTATGGGAAGAACAACATCAGTATTTCCAAGATTGTGAAAAGAAGTTATGTGGAGATAAAAGGGGAAAGTGAAGGTTTTAGGTAATTACTTACGTAATTTACATGTAATTTACGTCCGTAAATTACGTAGTTTCTTTTCTCTGTAAATTATCAGCTTTTATCTCGTATCAGCCGACAGTGATGGGATGAATGTAGTGACGCTAGAGAGATCATCAGTGATGAGTAAGTTCCGTCAGAAAGGTAAAATGATATCGTGGGAAAAATGTGTATGGATATGTATGTTTATGTAAACGGGATGTTATCAATGTTCATGTTTTCCGCTGAAGCAAGATCTAAGAATACCCTCATCGATTCTGCCGAAATAATTGTCAAAGTGAAGTAAGTTAAACTTAGGATGTCATGTATTCAAAAGTCTCATAGATAATGGATCGGAATTAATGTAATCTAGAATCTAATAAGTATTCTCCATGTCAGCCCTTGCTTTCCTCAGAATCTATAACATTACCTTCTTTCAATAAACATTACCTGATAAAGAGAACAAAGTAAAAGTTCATGTTCATTTCAATAAACATCTTTGTTTCTTTGAAAAGAGCGAACAAAAAACTTATTACACAAAATAAATAACCATTTTAAAAATGTTCAAATACAAAGTTCGTAAGCGTAAACTTTCTTTTACAATTTAAAAGTTTATGTTGTCTTTTGTAAATGAAAAACCTGGAAGCAAAATATAGAATACGGTAGAACAACGCACAAAGTTTAACATATATAAATTTTTTATCTGTGAGAAATATAAAAAAATACCTGATTCTTAAAAACCAAATATTAATGCAGCGAAGGAAGCTGTATGAATAAAGCTGATGATGGAAAACATATCCTCATCCACACTTTTCCAGGAGTGGAAATATAATAATAAATTCTTTGGTTTCATTCATTGTATATCCAATAGAGTGGTTCAAAAGGGTACTGTTTAGGCTAAGAGAGCTCTAAAAGGAACCGAAACAAGCGTAATATATTTAACAGTGGTAGCACAGGGTGCGAATTCGAACTGTTAATAGTAAACACTTGCATCAGTGCTAGTGCTACTTTTGTAATTGTAGTCCACCAAAAACCACTTCTACGATGTTGGTAGAAATCGTACAGTTCATGGTTATAACGAGTCCTCCATTCATCTGACTCTGATAATGGATCAAAATCTTTATTTCGGAAGATCAAATATACAACTGAGAAGATTAGCTGATAATACAGTTGAACTTTTTTAACGTCAGGATTTTGGACTTCATCAATTTTCAAAGGCTTCTTCTTATAAGCTTGCCTCCAAGGATGATTCGTCTTCTTATCTCGGTGCTTTTGTTGTTGTCAAAAGTAACTTCGGAACCTAAATATGTGAAACCTTTCACGACATCGATGTTATGCAAGTGTAAATTTGTTTTGTCTACCACAAAAATATAGATTTTAGGTCGGAAATGTTGGACCACGCCAATTTGGCACTACTAACTGGTTCCTGTTTTTCCATATTTTCTCTAACCCCACGTTTAGTCCAGCCAGATAAACGTAACTACCAAAGATCCTGTTTATATCGTAATAGAATCTCCTACAAATAGGAAGAACTTTGGGTACAACAGAAAAGGACCAAAACTAATCTTAAATGTCGGTAGCCTATACCAAATCCCAGCCGGATAAACAAGACTACCAAAGAACGTGTTTATCCTGTGTAAGCCCAACTCCAGAAAGGGATACCCAACTTAAAATTAGCTGTTTTTCTCGACTTCAACGTATTATCCACAATCTGAACTCTCCCAGCTGAACAAACTAGACTACCAAAGAGTCCTGTACACCAACTATAGAAGTACACTGAGATAGAAAAACAATCAGCATAAGCGGTCCACTTCAGGTGTGATGTAGTGTCCAAAGCCTAGACCAAGTCCAATCTGGAAAAACAACCTACCACAGAGTTTATTTATCCCATATTGCTACCGACAATAAACAGAAATTCCCAAGATTCCATGAGTTCATTAAAAGATCGGGTATGATATTCCTCGACCTGACATGAAGTCACAATGGTATGATCCAATGACTCGTAGCTTCCATCATTCATACAACATGAATGCCATTATCTTACAGGCGATGTCAATGAGACTTATTCCTCGATTGTTTACACATTAATTCTTATCTCTACTCTGCTGGAATTCTTTGTGCGTTCCGTATTTGCATTTGGACCTGACAAAAGCACTGTTGAAATTCGTGATTTCCGCACTTGAAGAATTACGTTCTTTTTCTTTAGATTATAAATTGCCCTTTCAATTTCTTCAAGATGGGGTATATCTTCGGTATTATCGAAAGACAATGAATCTTCATCTTAAGGGGTCACTCTACAAGCGTGCTAAAATCCCCATGTCCCTGAAAAGGGATTATGCTGTTTCATTCCAGGAAGGCGACTTCCTCTACTATGGAGCCGACTGCTACTCCAGTTAAAGTTTGATTCCAGTGACAGTCGACGGAAAAGGACAATTCTTGAAAACATAACAAGACGCAGCAGCCCAGTCCTTCCTGCAGTAGAAGGGTCAAGGTTCTCGATGACATGTTATACAGCGATGTCATCAAATTGGAGCGTCTTGAATCTCAACGATTGTGAATGAAGAATCAACAAGAAGAACTTCGGTAAAGCTGAAAACAGGATTGTTAAGGAGATCTACTAATACATCACCAAACACCCGGATAAGACTGATCCAGTGTTTCGGATTGATGAGAAGTTCCGGGGGTTCTACGTGATCTTCTACTCAATATAAGCAGTATACCTGGTTTTCTTGATATTGAAAATGATCTTCAATTGTTAATTCTCTTACATCCATTGGGGTTGATCAACTAATATGCAAATGGATTTCAAATATATTGAGATCTCCTATTATTAACTCAAAAATAGGTGATTGCTCCTTAAAGAAACTGGTAAACAGAGGTACTCCTCAGGGTAGGGTTATTTCACCACTTCTCTGGATATTTGTCATCAATACTATTTTGTTAAAACTGAAAAGGCTGGGTTCTACTGTCATTGCATATGCGAATGATCTAGTAATCCTTGTTTCTGGCATGTTTCTCACTGTGCTTAGCGATAGAATGCCCCCCCCCCGGAATTCTCCCTTCAAAACTTTTTCCATAAGCTGCTAGCTTCCAGTTTTTGATAGGAATATCCCGATTATTTATAAGAAGTGCGATGGCCAAATTCATCCTTACCGTAGGACCCGCAAATAGCTGATTCAGATATCTGACTTCTAATTTGGCATTTGGCCAGAGTTCACTCATCTTTAGAACTGTTGATTTCAGGAAATTAAGTGATTTTTCCGAGTCACAATCTATTATCCTGTAAGCCTTACAACGCACCTTCACTTGAAATACAAAGGAGGGAGATTCTTCCTTGCAGACCAGCTTGTACATTTCCTCCAGAATGAAGTCTTCAACTAAGGAACATTAGTATTCACAGCAGTTGTTAGGCCAA
>HF731777.1:1700-12800 GCA_000341915.2 Megaselia scalaris
CCCCCCCCCCCCCCCCCCCCCCCCCCCCCCCCCCCCCCCGCCATTTCCCCAGTGCGGCCCATAGCACCCCCCCCCCCCGCTCCCCCCGCCGCCATAACCAGTTTTTGACGCCGCCGCCACCACAACGTCGGCGTTTGAAAGTTTTCTTCTTCCTTTTTTTAATTTTTATTATTTTGATTTAAATTGGATTTTAAAATAATTGTATTTAATAAAAATGTATTTTCTTACATTATTTAAATAATTCTTAATGAAACTTCCCAGAAAAATCAATATAAAAAAATAAAAATAATTCTCGCAGTAACAATCCAGGAAGAACTTGAAAGGAAGAAGAAAACTTTTATTCCGCCGTCTGCCGCCACGCAAACATTGAAAACTGACCAGGTCCGTATATTTCATAAAACAATTTTTCCAAGTGCAATGGTGCACTTTATTTCTAGGGAATAAAGAGAAAGTGGAATAATAATTTATCATCGAGGTACGACATCGTTTGACATTAAAACTTTTTATTATGCATATATTTTATGGAATATATAACCATAAAATATAGTTCCGTCACCAGGTTGCAAAAACTTTGTGGTTTCTGTGCAACGTAATGCGCTCTGTTGACTTTTTCAGCTTCTTTGGCCACATTGTTGACGTTGTAGAGATTGAGTTTGATGAGTCTTGTCCGTTTTCCATGGGAATAAAGTGTTCATTTTATTATGACTTGGGAAAAATTCTTCAAGGGTATTCTTTTCACTTGAAATTTTAATTGAAATAAATCTTTATAATATATCTTTATGAAAATTGTTGAATTTTCTTAGTCGATGAATTTCGACGACGGCGAATTTTAATGTTTTAAATACAAAATCGAAGAAATAAAGCTCGACTATTTCTAATAATAGTCTAAGTACCTTGAACATATTAAAATACGGAAAATATATTTTTAGAATTATTCTAAAAAAAATACTTCAGTTTATCACTTTTTTCAACTATATTCATTTTGTAGATAAACATCAAATTTACTATAGTGAAATTTTATTAATATTTAACATGAAATGATTTCCTATTTTTATAATTAAACTATGTTAAATTTAGCACGCCAGCCATTTTGAGAGGGTGAGAATCCATTGTACATGTAAAACATTTTAATTTTAATGATGATAAACGCAATTAAAAATAGTAAAAACAAGTGTATAAAATGTCGGTAAATTTTATAATTATACTATATAATTTAAATTTTAACACAAAAAGCCATTAAATCTCAAGAAATAAAGTATAAATTAAACAAAAAAAAAATACTCAGAATTGTTATCCTTGAAAACATTTTTACTTTCATCCTTTAGCCATCAGAGCTCAAGTGTTGAGAAACAATTTTCATAAAAAAATGTTTTAACAATTTCCATTCGCTCATTATTGCTTTCATAAAAGTTATTTTAATTTATTTTATTTTTTAATTAAAAAATTGCACGAACCGTGTAAATTTTACATTAAAAGTTTTACTATTATTAAAGGTATTGTAATTTTTATTTAACAACAAATTATACTTAGGAGTTAATTAATATAGTATATGTACTACATACTGAATTAGCATTGTTTGGACACTTTAAGCTTTAAAAAAGGAAGATGAATTGGCGTCATCTGTAAAAGTCTTAGGCAGCAGGAATAACTCTCTGTCCAGTAAGTTCCAAGCCCAAAGATGATTTCGCTAAAGAAGCTCTCTGCGAAGTATTTTCTTCAGCATCTAACTAGAGATGATCATGAGAGAAGCTGAGACATATATATAACAAGATCACTAATAACAGCAACATCGAGCTCTCGATCATAAGTGATTAAGATGTTTTGATAAGGATCTAGGTCGAGAGGATTGAGAGGATTGTGAATGCATTTAAGACTAAAAGTACAATATCAAGTAGGAACCAAAGACATCACAGATCAATGGGATAAATTTTCACCATTGGAGACTTTGAGTTCGAGGCGGTTCAGGCCTTTATAAATCTGCATTCGTTTGCAATTTTTATCCATAAGCATACCTGAATATCACCTGACGGCGCGACTAGAAATCAAATCGACCATGAGCTCTGCGATAATATTCGACCATGTGCTCTGCGGTAACATTCTCCAACATTTTGGACGTAAGATGAATGAGAGGAGCAGACATAAGCAGCGGCCACCACCTTGTAAGAGCACTACTGCGATGTAAAATATCTTCGACACCGCTTTGCAAAACATCTCTACAACGCAAGTATAATATCGAGTCCTTTAAGACACCAGGGAAACCTTGTAAGAGCACTACTGCGATGTAGAATATCTTCGACACCGCCTTGAAAAACACCTCTACAACGCAAGTGTAATATTGAGGCCTTTAAGAACCAGGGAAAGCCCGTCAATTCGAAGATGCAATTGTCGAAGAGTTGATATCTCAACCCGAAACCAGCGACATCGAGAGCCACTGGAAAATTTGTGCCGACGTATTACAGCAGCGCTAGAAGTTTTGGGTCTCCCTAAAAACGGAGTTCCAGATGGAGTGATGAAGAATATGATAGAGCCAAGGAAGAAGCCTATCGAGCGTATATCCAAAGGAATTCCAGAGGAAACAAAGAGAAATTTCAAGCGAAAAGGAGGGAAATTACCAAACTTTATCGGCGAAAGAAAAGAAGTTTTTAGCAAGAGGAAGTCCCAAATATCGAAGTACTGAGAGTCAGGAACCAGGTAATGAAATTTGATCAAGACGTCAACAAGCACAGAACAGATTTCACCCCCATAACATCATTCTGCATGGATAAATCGAGTGAACGCAGAACCAGCGGGAGACAGAGCATAAGGTCGCCCCCGTGCCGAATGGATAGACCTAGTAAACGATGACGTGAAGAAACTAGGGAGCATATATTTGATCTTATATCCATTGGAAAACTCACTTACGCTATTGTTTGTTGTTCCAGGGATTTTTACAGAACTCATGGAGTTGCTCAGGGTCATTACACTTCATTTGATAAGCATTTTCTTCAAGCCTTCTATATTCTTCCTGTTGACTTTGAAGCCTTACTCCTTTCAATTTTATACTCTTTTTGATATGGTCGGAGTTAATGTTTGCACCTCTGTGCGAGTGTGCATTAGGTATGCTCGAAGAGTTTCGGTGATCCGTGAGCGCATTCTCTAAAGCTTATTAGGCATGGTATGAATTTCAAGATGAAGGTTGTTTGACGTTTATACAAAGTATACAAAGGCGCTACTTGACGGGCAACTAACAAGTGACTCTATACCAGCTTCAGAAACATCCCGGTTTGTAACTTCTACCTGAGGTCCACCACACTAATAAGTTGAGATATGTTTGAAGTCTTCATTTCTTAATAAATCGTAGTCAATATTTTAGAAGCTAGCTTTTGAATAAAGCATTAAATCCCATACTTTCACTTCTTTTCTCAATAGTAGAGAAGGATGAGTTTTTTCTGTAAATTACAAAATCTGCAAAGTATGCATATAAATTTCTCTAAGTGTCCAACTAACTAGCTAGAAAAGGTTCCTAGATTGCTAGTTCTTCCTTTTTATAGAATAGAAACAATTTTTAGTTAGAACGAGTTCTTTTCATAGTGAAATCCTCTTTTACTTTATGCATTCATTCATTCTTTCGTTCTTTTTTCTTCTGCCACATTGAAACTAAAAGAAAGCATGAGCTTTTGTTGCACATTTGCATTTCCAGAAAGGACTCTAAAGGATAAAGAGGATATGAAAAACAAAATGCACTCCAGAATTTTCTACCTTCTCTACTTTTCAGTTGAGTGAAATTAATTGTACCCTTCCTGCGGTGATATGGCGGATATAATATGGAAAAGTCGGTTTACCCCCCCCCCTATATGGAAATAGTTAATTACTTACGTAATTTACGTGTAAATCACATGATTTACAAACGTAACTTACAGACAGTGCATATGCAGATGATATTGATGTCATTGGAAGAACACCATCCGAAGTCATAGACAAGTTTCTGCCCATTGAAAAAGCGACGAATTCTGTTGGGCTCAATCTTAATGGTAGTAAGACGAAACTCATTATATCCTCAAAAAATCAACAAAAGCTCAACGATCTAGGATCAAACATAACAATGGGCCATCATAACATAAGAAGACGAATCATTTTTGGAAACAATTGTTTAGGGAGTCTTCGGAAACTGTTGCGATCCAAACATCTATCGTACAAGCTCTACTATACGGAGCTGTGACATGGAGTCCATGAATGGGCAAAGCGAGATATGGAGTTAATTACTTACGTAATTCACATGTAAATAAATGATATTTACTGACGTAATTTACGTGTAAAATACACCTGTAAATTACGTAAAATACAGACAGTGCCCATCCCTGATGGAGTCTAAAAGCATCAGAAGAACAATTTTTGTTAGATTTAAAAAGAAAAATTTGAAGATGATATATGGTCCATTTAAAGAACGAGATGGGTGGAGGACTTGATATAACCAAAAAATGTGCCAGCTCTACCAACATCCAGACGTGGCTAAAAAGATCAGAGCACAATTCTTTTGCTTGACTTGACGAATATAAAAGTGACATCAGACAGTAACATCGGCGTTGTTACAAAAGAAAGGATACTTCTTTCCAACAGTCTGACCAAGAATTTATCCAGGGACTGAAGAAAGTTGGACTATAACATCTGGCGATGTGAAGTTGCTATCGGCGTACTAATAAATGGCAGTAAGGCAAATCCTTGGGGTGTATGTAGAATAGGGAATCATATACAACCAAGAACTGCTGCTGAGGGGAAAATCTATAATGCCAGAGGAACACTTTAACATATGGAATGAAAGTACGCATATACGGATTGGCTACATAACCTAAGATAAGATATAAGTCCTTAATAGTCATCGAAATATAAGAAAAATATAAGCAAAATATAAGCACTTCCAACTCTCATAATTTACCAAACAACTTCTCTCAGTGCATAGTGAAGTCCTCAAAGAAGTTTCTATAGCTTTGCTCCACATATTCACCTTATATATGAGGAAAATAAATTTAGTTCTTGTTTTTGTTTTCCGGTTTAAAGGTGAAAGAAACACATCGCCTCTCTCCGACTGACAGCAATGAAGCAAGAAGCGCTTCGTTGTAATGTCCATCGATGCAGTGTTCCTAAAGAATCAAGCAGGCAGGTTGCAAGTTATAATAAATGAATTAGTTTCCTCTTGGAGAATCCTTGACCCAATTTACAAATCGTTTTCAGGGTTTCTTGTTTGTATTTGATATCATCGTCGGTAGGTCGATGGGTCGTCGTAGAGCGTTTCAAAGTGTGTTCTGTAAAAGTTACCTTGCTTTCATTTTAGTTTGTAAATAACAATCATTTCTTTTTTTGAACTATTTTTTTTATGTAAACTCATTGTTGTACAAAGTGGATCCACGTTCATCAAAGTCTAGTCGAAATGTAGGTCAAAGTTGGCCTTTATGGTACTGGAACTAAGAGAAGAGAGTGTTTCACAGAGCTCTTTTCATCCTTATTTCTTCAATTGTAACATTCCAAGCAAACACAAACAGAGTTTTTTTTAATAAGAATGGCCTTCTTGGCTATAAAGATAATTGCAGTTTGCTATTAAGGAGCTTTTTACTTTTGTATAAAATAACTTTTTCTTTGCTGTTTCCATGTTGTGGAAGAAAGTTAATTCGCATGCTGCTATGACCTTTGAGACAAATTTATATCCTTTTCTATCCTCAATTTTCTACTTCGTCCTGATGCTGCTATGCATTTTGTTATTAGAGTTAGATAAATTGGGTTACGTGATAAGAATATTGGAAACTTGATATTTTATTCAATAAAGTTGAAATACATTCATTGAAAGGGTGTTATTTAACGTAATTTTTATTGTTATTTTACAAGGACAGCTTTTTCACAAACAACTTCTTAGAACATTCTAGAAAAAGAGAACTCTTATATCAGAAGACGTTGAAAGATTTCCCTAGTGACATACAAGTATATCGGGAACCCCACACTAAGAATGGTTAATAATGATCCCTCATCATCATCTCTAACCCACCCTTCTCTAAACAACTTAGCATCCGAACTATCTTGGTGATATTAGAAAATTATTGTGTTGCTCGAATAAATTGTAAAACACTAAGACGAGGTTGTGATCACAATCAATGTTGACACTCTCACGTTCTGTAAACACATTTTCGATTTGGTCCATGTCTGATTGTGGATCTTGAGTGACATAATGCCTCAGGCTCTCTGGGGCTGAGCACTGGTATTTAGTTCTATTCTCTAACTAATTCGTTTTGTAGGTTCTCATGTTCCAACAGCAGTGATTTGTTTCATAGTCCAATACGTTTCCTGATCATTGTTAGATCGTTCATAGTCAGTTTCTTTGGTGGACTGGTGTGTTTTAAGCTTGTGTAATTCTTAAGGTATATGTCACTATTGTGTAATATGTATATAACTGTCCTCTTTTACTTCCAATATGTTAAAAGTTATGGCTAGAAATTACATTTGTAAGCCTTCTTAAAGTTTCGTATTATAGCGATATGTAACTATGTAATACTTTTATAGATTTAATCCTTCATTCTAAAACCAAAATCTATAAAATATTTAAAAAATTTCGCAAATACAATTTCTAACTTTATTGGTAATAAAAAAGTTATGCTTCAAATTTCATTTTCAATGCAATTACCACACATTCTAAAATATAATCTAGTAATGAGAGTAATTGAACTACTTCTAAAACTATTAAATATTTACAATTATACTGCTGCCAGCCGCTGTTCCATATAATATAGACCAACTTTACCCAACTGTCTGCCCCAATATCATGTTCCTTCCTATCACAGACCAAACCATCATCCGCTTTTATTTTTAGCCAAAATGAACAAATTTTATATTGTCGCTCGCTCGAATTGCAAATTGTTGTCGTAGCCATAAATTCTCCGGAATTTTTCTATAATTAATATATGGGAGCTTGTGTAATTTTGTGTTATATAGTCTATAGCCATACTTATAGATATAGCAGCTATATTGTTTTATGTTAGTTCTCCAGAGAGAACAGAAATTAATTAAAATAAAAGCAATTTGTTCTCGTATTTGAAGGGCTGTCTGTTGGTATAAGGTGGGCGAAGTTTTAAGATTTTTTGTTTAGCTTTGGAGGTCTTTTTTGCAGGGAGTTTATCAGAAGAAGATTGCGGTAGGATTGTTTCAGATGAGTTAGAGATATTCACAGTTTGGAACCATATAAGTCTGACGGACTAAATCTTGTCCGTATTGCTCTTTCCTTGTATCTAATCCAAGATAAACTCAAGGAAATTTTCAAGGCCTTTCAAAGTTGTGACTCCAAATCTATGGAAGGAAGTCAAAGTGTGTTTGAGATTTATTGACTTTAGGAATACCATTGATCAGAGTTTAATATCTGAATCCCAATACACATATTGAACAGGAAAATCTAGGGAAACATTTCTCGATGTTATATCAGGCGACCTAGAAGAGAGAATTAAAGAGACGACACATTAGTAGCTTTTCTGGACATTGAGGGTATCTTTAATAATGTAAAGGCAGACTCTATTACAGGAGCTATGAGTCGAATAGGGATTTATAAGGATCTGATTTTTTCTACATCCTCGTTTACATAGTCTATCCAACTGGTAGGGGGCAATGTTTGATTGAGTCAATAATAATTAATTGATTAATCTTTTCTTTTATAATTCAATTTATCAACAGTCATTTTATTTATTTTTGATTTCCGAAAAATACTCTTATTAGTTTCGAAATAATATGGAACTCAAGATATTTGGGAATATCAAGAATATAGCTCATATTTTAAGAATTCAAATGAAGATTTCTTTCAATATTTATATTTTTTTTTAATAAAAGCTTCTAGAAAAATTAAAGTAGAATTACAGATTTTTCAAATATTTTAATAAAATTAAAAACTTTGCTATTTTTATATTTTATTTTTTTTTTGTTATGAAAATTCTTAATTATGTCGATTATTTGGATTGTTGGTGTTTTTTTGTTTTATTTCTTTTTTTCATGAAAAATGTTGCATGTTGACATGCGTATGCAACAATGAGGAACAATGCGTGGATGGGCAAAATGAGATATTCAGTTAGTTACTTACATAATTTACGTGTAATTCAGGTTCGTAAATTACGTAATTTACGTAAATAACTAATATTTTGTAATAAAGGAGTTAATTACTTACGTAATTTACATGTAAATTACACTTGTAAATTACGAAAATTACAGACAGTGCCCATCTCTGGAACAATGAGGCAAGCTATATATACCTAAAAAGCCACAACAATGCAAACAATATTTTTTTTTAATAAATGTTGCAAGAATATGTGACATGTTGCACGTTGAAACTACATAAAGCATATTTCATTTTATTACCCTTGTTTTCCTATAGATTGTTGCAAGCCATCTTGTAGTATTCCTCGATGAAAACACACATGAAGACACAAAAATGAATATTTTTGGGGACTGGACAGTGAATATTGCTTGAAAATGAGGCATGTGCAAGAAAATATTTCACAAACAGTAGCCTATATGTTGATCCGGCCTATGATGAACATATGTTCCAAATTTCAGACTTTTAGCTGTGGCACGTTCCGATTTATAGAACAACACACAAACAAACAGAAAGAATTCAGCCTTATATATATGGATAAGGATGATTGGAAAGTGATCATGGGAAAAGGAATCATTCACAATCCCAGAAATAGTTTTTTTGTAAATTTTCTAATTCTAAAGGTCACCACCATTTCAAAAAGGTGAACATTTTGATGGAACCTCTGGTCGTAGAAGCTGGAAATCATACTTTGATCCAGAAACATGAATGGGCACAAGCATAATTTACTTGTAAATTACGTAAATAATTCATTAGTTTCATACAAAATTTTACTTATTTATGTAAATTACGCAATTTACGGACGTAAATTGCATGTAATGTACGTAAGTAATTAATTAAATATTTCGATTTGCCCATCCATGTCCAGAAAAGGAATTTTCCAATTCCTGAGATCAACACCTTTCCAAAAAGGTATATACTGCTTGTAGAAAGAGAGCTTGTACATAATAAAAGACAAATAGCGAAAAAATCATGGAAAATTGATACTTAACGTGACATTTTGTTCCGAAAGTAACGTAAATCTTCACGTAACGTGGAAAAAAAAGAAGCCTAAAACCGATTCTGACGCTGTTTCCACCTATCCGTGAAAAAAATTGAAAACAGTTTGGGAACGACATTCATTTGTATAAGAACAAACAAACACACTTTACTTTATTACTTAAGAAGATAATAAAAAGGCTTCTCCGTAAAATAATTAGAACCTTTAATAAACACTATTTGTGTCAACAAAGTAGGTCAAAAATCTGGGACGTTGATGACCACATATATAACAGAATTTAGAATATCATTGCAAAGGTTAACCATTGGAATGCTTAAATTCCCAATGTAGTCCTCTAGTACAGTTCTCCATACTATTTCTCCCTTGAATGAATTTCAATAACAAATATACTCAATTAAATAAAATTTGTATCGCATTTCTCAAGAAAATAAAAATCCCACAAAATATTGCAAACCGCACTTTCTGATAAAAAAAGCCTATAAAACATTCATGGCCTTTACAAAAACTTTAGTTCAAAATGTACAACTTGAAGAAAATATTATTTTTCGCTATATTTAGTATAGCTTTTAGCCAAATTTCAGCGAATTGTGTCAGCCAATGCAAACAAACCAAAGAAAATATAAGTGTAAAAGTTGCAAATTTGAAATACAATTCTCCAAGAAATGATGAAATTGTTCGTCTAAAATTGTTCTACAAAGAATTTTACTCTCCACTTGTGATTCGAAGTTCAGGAAAAAATGTCACATTTGGTAAATATAACAAACTATATAAAGAACAACTTTAAGCTTTGCTTTTCAGGGACTTATCAAACTGCTAAAAAGTGGGGTTTGTATAAAAGATTTGAAGACTACAATGTGGACAGTCCCTGTACTTTCACCGACAGCTCTCCAGTATTCAACGAAAAGAGTTTTCTCAAAGAAGTAACAATAGTTTTGGAAAGTATGTTTTTGGATTTCTCTCTGTGAAAAGTCTAACGATTTCGATTTCAGAATCTGGGCTCTTTTTCGTGGTCATCAGCGGTGATGAAGACCTAATTATGTCTTGCAATACTGGATTTGAATTCTGGGCTTCCGCAGACGATAACATTCACATTGCTGCATACTCTCCAATTTTATATGATTGCCCCATTTGATTAATTCAGATCTTTAAAGGCTATACAAAAATAATCACAATCATCAAAAATATTCTTCATTTTCTTATAAATAAAACAATAATAAATCGTGAGAGATTCAACATCAAGGAAAGTTTTCTTCTCAATTTGATTTGCTCTCCGCTGAATCACATTCGGATTTTGATACTGCGACTGCTTCTGATATTTAGAGATGGGAAGTTTTTTGATACATTGAATATATTTTTATACTTTTAAATATATGTAATTTTTAAAATTAGTATTTAACTTTTAAATATACAAGAACTTACAAATATACAAGTCCTACTTAAAACCTTGTATACTATCAACGTAAGAATGGCGAGCACATTGAAGGTGCCGCTGGAGACCACTAAGCCCGTAAGGGAGCTTTTCATTAGTAAAGTCGAACACATCTGAAACCCCCGAGAAACTATGGATCCTTTTCCAGATAGAAATCTTACATCGTTGTAACCTAAAAGAAGTTTTTGTAAACATAGTCTCTGTCTATGAGAAATGCTTTCCGAATAGGGTTAATGGCTTCAACATTTCAAATTCTCACATTTTTTTTCGGAAGAACATCGTCTAAAAGTGTTTATCAGTGATATAGAGTATTAGAAAATATTTTTCCATTTTATATAAGATCCTTGCATTCATCATCTCTGAGAGGCTAAAACCACACTGATAGAAATGACATAAAATTTCTATTGACATTTCAAACAAATTTATGTATTTTACATCCAAATACGGACACTCTATGCAAAATTATGCTCGTTTATGCTATTTTTTGTGCGAACTATCCATAAATATAGTTAGAAGCAGCCCCATCCAAAGTTTATGAATGGCTAAGACTTAACGGCGAAAAATATGTATCCCCCC